>JARBWK010000001.1:212845066-212885463 GCA_030556195.1 Anolis apletophallus
CTAGAGTTGGAAGAGACCTGGTGGGCCATCCAGTCCAACGCCATTCTGACAAGAAGCAGGAAAATTCCATTCAAAGCAACCGCTACAGATGTCCATCCAGCCTCTGCTTAAAATCCTCCAAAAAAGGAGCCTCCACCACTCTGGGGCAGAGAGTTCCACTGCTGAACAGCTCCTCTTACAGTCAGGAAGTTCTTTTTAATGTTTAGATCAGTGGTTCCCAAAGTGGGCGGTACCGCCCCCTGGTGGGTGGTGAGATTAACCAAGGGGGTGCAGGGAGGCTCAGGAGAATTTGGGGGGCGGTGAGCCCCTGTAAGGGGGCGGTGGCATGAGCCAGGCGACAGGCTCCCCGCAGGGCCCGCCCCCTGCCTCCGAGGTCCAGATCCAGGGTTGTTTGGGTTCAGAGTGCTCTCCAAATGTAGGTGAACTACATCTCCCATAAATCACTGTCAATTCCTCCTAACCTTCTCCTATATTTTCTGTTGGTCATGGGGGTTCTGTGTGCCAAGTTTGGTCCAGATCTGTCATTCATGGGGTCTCAGCTGTGGAAGTCCGAGCTGAATTGGTTGAAGGTACTGCAAATCCCATCATCCGTTGTCCATACTCCCCCAAACATATTGCTTTTGTGATTAATCACTATGCTTTAATTATGTTCAATTTGCAACAATGAAAATACATCCTGCATATTAGATATTAGACAAAGGGGCAACAGCTGCCCTCCAGCATTAGGGTATTTCCTCCTCCTCTTCTCTCCCAATGCAAACTGGAACTCCTATGACAAATCAGTGGCTATAGAGCTGCAGTGGTGCAACGAGTTAAACCCTTGTGCCAGCTGAACCACTGACCTGAAGGTCGGTGAGTTGAATCTGCGAGATAAGGTGAGCTCCCATCTGTCAGCTCCAGCTTCTCATGCAGGGACATGAGAGAAGCCTCCCTCAGGATGGTAACACATCCAGGCATCCTTTCGGTAATGTCTTTGCAGATGGCCAATTGTCTTGCATCAGAAGCAACTCGCTTCTGACACACACAAACGTGGCCAAGAGCAAGGGCCTGTCTGTCGCGGCATGTCAGCACAAGATTATTAAACAAGTTGGTACAAGACAAACAGAAAGTTTGAGTGTCAGATTATGGTATATGACTCTAGAGACTAAGGCTGGATTCCTCATTCAGAAATGCAAATCCACACTCTCAGTCCTAGAAACCCTGTGATAGGATCAACTTATGTGCCATCAAGTTGGAAACAACTTGATGGCACACAACAACAACAATTTATTTATTTATTTACGTTATATCTACCCCGCCCATATCAGTCCGAAGGTGACTCAGGGTGGCGAACAAGTCGGCACAATTCGATTCCATATATAAAACTAGCTGACCCATGCACGCATTGCTGTGCCATACGCCATTCTCTCTCTGTATCTCTCTCTCTGTGTCTCTCTCTCTCTGTCTATATATCTCTCTCTGTCTCTCTCGCTCTACCTCTCTATCACTCTCTATCTGTCTATCTCTCTCTATCACTACCTCTCTCTTTTCTTTTTTTTTAATGCTTTTTATTGAAATTTTCAGAATTTTATAAAACACTTCAAACATACAAATATACAATACCGAAACAAAAGGAAAAGGGAAAGGGGGGGGGGGATTAAGGGATAATATTTGACTTCCGTTCTAGTTCCGTACTTTTTCATATTTCATTAATCTATTAATTCTTTTACACTGGGCATCCTAAAGTGCTCTTACTCTTAATGGTTATTTCTTTTGATAAATGACAGGATGTTTCAATCTATTTTCATTGCTTTTATGTATTCCTTAATTACAGTCCAATCTGTCATCGTGTTCCCCTTGCCATTATTCTGGCGAAGCCAGTATGTTAGTTCGTCCATTCCCTTGATTTCCAGCACTTTTTCCAACCATTGTTCTTTGTCCGGGATGAGGTTCTGCTTCCAAAGTTTAGCGAAGACTATCCGTGCCGCCGTGGCCAAATACACAAAAAGTTTCTGTTGATTTTTGTTTTCAAATATGTTTTCCCGGTGTTCTTGGAAAGTCTATTTTTAATATTTGTTTACATTCCTGATGGATCATTAACCAATAATCCTTTGTCCTGGGGCATGTCCACCACATATGATAAAAGGTGCCTTCCTGTATTTTACATTTCCAACATTTGTTGTCCATGTTTTTGTACATTGCATTCAATTTTTGCGGTGTAATGTACCATCGATGGATCATTTTAAGCCAGTTTTCCTTCAAATCAGTTGCATATGTGATTTTAAGATTTTTCCGCCATATTGTTTCCCATTCTCTAAATTGTATTGGTCTCCCTATATTCTGAGCCCACTTCACCATTGTTTGTTTAATTATCTCTTCCTCTGTTGTCCAGGCAAGGAGCGTGGAGTAAATCTTTGATGTTATCTTCTTTTCAGATTTCAGAATTTTGTCCCAACTTCCTTCACTTTCACTAAATCCTTTAACCTTATCTTTATTAAACCATCCTCTTAATTGAAAATAATGGAGCCATCGAACACTGGGATTTTTTTTTTGATATTTCTTCCTGTGACTTCAGGATATATTCACCATTTTGTTTCTTTAAAATATCTTTATATTTAGGCCATTCTGTCCAGCCTAGTAATCTTCGTTGATCCGCTTCTAGTGGTGAAAGCCATAGTGGTGTCTTGGTGCATATCCGGTTCTTATATTTATTCCAGGTCTTCATTAGAGAGGAACGTATAAAATGGTTACCAAAGTTTTTTTCTTTTGTGGTGCCACTGTACCAAAGGTACGAGTGCCAACCTTTCCTTAAGTCGAATCCTTCTAGGGTTAAGATTTTATTGTTAGATAAGAGCATCCAATCTTTTAACCATGCCAGGGTAGATGACTCATAGTATGTTCTGAGGTCTGGAAGTCCAAAGCCGCCATTTTCTTTTGACATTATCATTATATTATATTTTATTCTTGGTTTTTTTTCCCTTCCAGATAAATCTCATTATATCTTTATTCCATTTTTTGAATGTCTCCATATTTCTAATTATTGGTAGATTCTGAAATAAGTATAGCATTTTTGGTAGCAGATTCATTTTTACCGCTGTAATTCTTCCCAGTAGCGAGAGATTTAGTTTCTCCCATTGTGTCAAATCCTTCTTCATTTTCTCCCATTGGACTAGATAGTTATTCTTTAACAAATGTAAATTTCTCAAAGTGAGCCAGATCCCTAAATATTTTATTTTTGGAACTACCTCTATACCTGTCATTGCCTGTATATCAGCTTGCTTTTGTTTGGACATATTTTTAGTTAAAATTTTTGTCTTCTTTTTATTCAGTTTGAACCCCGCTACCTCTCCAAAATCATCAAAAGTCTTTAGCCACTTCTCAATATTTGCTTTTGGGTTTTCAATTATACAGATCACATCGTCAGCAAATGCTCTGATTTTGTAAGTATGTCTGTCGACCTTAAGTCCGGTCAATTCCGTATTTTTTCTTATTTTCATTAAAAGTGTCTCCAAAGCGAAGATAAAGATCAGCGGCGACAGCGGACATCCTTGACGAGTTCCCTTTCCAATTTCAAATTCTTCAGTAGCTGAGCCGTTTATCCACATCCTCGCCTTTTGTTTCTTGTATATTGCTTCGATCGCGTTCTGAAATTGGAAACCAATATCTATTTCCTTAAACAAAATTTTAAAGAAGTCCCAATTCAAATTATCAAATGCTTTTTCAGCATCTATTGAGAGGAGAGCTAGGTCCCTTTGATGGTTGGTTTCATAATATTCAATTACGTTTAAAATTGTCCTTACATTGTCTTTAATGTTTCTATTGGGTAGAAATCCTGTTTGATCATCTTTAATCCAGTCTATTAGGAAATTTTTGAATCTATTAGCCAATATTGTGGAGAAGATCTTATAATCTGTGTTTAGGAGGGAGATTGGGCGATAATTCTTTATATCTTCTGGATCTGATCCCTCTTTATGTATCATAACAATATCTGCCACCTTCCAGGAATCGGGTATTATTTTATCTGTTAATGCCTTATTTAAAACCTCCCTTAATGTTGGTATTAATTCCTCTTGCATCGTTTTATAAAGACAAGCCGTGTATCCATCTGGCCCTGGCGCTTTATCATGTTTTAGGATCTTGATTACTCTTTTTATTTCATCTGTTGTTATTTCTTTGTTCAGCCCTAGTCTTTGGTCATCCGTAATCTTGTTTAGTTTTAAAGTATTCAAATATTGATTAATCTTGTCTTCTATAACCGGTGTATTAGAATATAGCTGACTATAGAAATTTTTGAATTCTTGTCTTATTTGATCATCTTCTGTAAGGTATTTCCCTTGTTTTTTAATCTTTATGATCTGCTGGGATTGTTTTTTCTTTCTTACACGTCTTGCTAACCATTTGCCAACCTTATTAGCATTTTCAAAGTTATATTGTTTTACATATTTTAATTGCTTCGCCATTTGCTCCATTTCTAAATTTTGTTTCTCTCTTCTCAATCCCTCTAATTTTTTTGGAATTTTCTTATTTCCTGGACTCCTTTTCAATTGATTCTCCAATAGTTTCAGATCTTCATGTATGGAGTCCAGTTGCTGTTTTCTTATTTTATTTCTCATAGCATTTTGCTGTATAAGGTGGCCACGCATTACCGCTTTGTATGCATCCCAGACTACTTGAATTTTGGTATCTTCGTGCGTATTTAATTCAAAATATTCTTTCGTCTCATCCTTATTCCTTTTTATGTCTTCCGGTGTTTTCAGAAGATTTTCATTTAGTCTCCATTTCCTTGATCCTCTCCTCTGATTCACTGTCATTGTTATAGCCCCATGGTCCGAGATGTCCCTGGGGTGTATCCTGATGTCTTGTATTTTTGTCGTCAGTGATTTGGTCGTCCAAATCATGTCTATTCTTGACCAACTGCTGTGGCGATTAGAATAGAATGTATAGTCTTTAGTTTTGGGATTGTGGATCCTCCATGCATCTTCTAGGTCATATTCATTCTTGAATTTACTAAAGCTATCTGGTAAAGTAGAGGTGTCATTTTTGCTTGTCATTTTATTATTCTAGATTTGTCCAATGTCCTATCCAATACACCGTTAAAATCACCTAGAATTATCATGTGATCCACATGTTCATTATTTAATTTTTGTTTGAGAGTTTCTATAAACTTCTTCTTAGATGCATTTGGAGCATAGATATTACATATCAAAATTGTCTCCGTACCTATGGTTATTTTGGCTGCTACCATTCTGCCTTCATCATCTCTGAACAAAAATTCTGATTTAATTTTTTCCTCTATGTACAAGACTACTCCCTTTTTCTTGTCCGGTGCAGAGGAATAGTAAGCTCGTCCCAACTTCTTCTGGGTTAAGTGGGATATGTGTTTTTGTTTAATATGTGTTTCTTGGAGAGCAACAATATTGTAATTTCCAGTCTTAATTTGGTTAAATACACGTTTACGTTTATTGGGTGAATTTAGTCCATTCACATTGTTCGAATAGCATTTCAGTTGGTGAGTTAAGCTAGACATTCAAATCTCTATTAAATACGTCTTCATCCTCGAGTTCTAGGTCTGTTTCCTCTCCTCTCCTTCTTCTTCCTCTATATCTGGTGGATCGGCTGAAGCTGCGCCTGCTGGAGCGGTACTTTGAGACTCAGGGGTGTTCACACGTTTCCTTTTAGGTTTTTTCTCTTTTTCCAGGGAGCTCAGCGGTGTTCTTATTTTCCTTTCTTTTTCTAATCTTCTATAAAAGTCCTTGGCTTTATCCTCCGATGTAAGCCAGATTTTTTCGTCTTTATAAGTGACCATGATACCTTCGGATGTTCAGTTGTTTTAATTCTTTTGTTAAAAAGAAATACTTTCTTCTCCGGGTCAGTACCGCTATTGGAAATTCCCGGAGGATCGATACTTTCACATCTTTAAAATGAATAGGCTTCAGATTGCTTTTCCTCCAGGTATCTTCTCTCACCCTCTTACGGATGAAGTTCACGATCACATCTCGTGGTACTTTATTTTTTTTAGAGTAATTCGTTTGAATCCGGTAGACTTTGTCTATCTCTCTTTCCACCTCTCTCTCGGGCATGTCCAGTATCTTTGACATTAAGAGGATTACCACCTCTCGAATATCTTCTCCATCCTGTTCAACGATGTTGCGAAACCTCAGTTGATATTCCATTTCGCTTGTCTCTAGCCTTTCCTGCGTCCTCTCCATGGTCGTAGTCTTTTTTTCTATACTCTCGACTTTCTTCTGAGTCTTTTTTTGGGTTTTTTCCATTTCTGCTTGGTCAGTCTTTAATTGCTTCACATCCTGTAGAGCATCTGAGACTTCCTTTTTCATTGTGCTCCATTCCTCTGTTAATTTCTTCTGCATAGTCACCATCTCCTCCTGTGTGGCTTTTTGCTGGCTTTCGTGTGCCACTGCCATGTTCTGAAGTAGGTCCGTTTTGACTCCTAGTTTCTGTATCTCTTTTTGTATATTTTTAAGGAGGTCTCTCAATCCGCCCTCCTCCGGGCCCTGTCCGGAGAATGAGCCCCTTCTTGGGAGGGGTTTGATGTCTTTTCCATCTTTCTTTGATGCTGCCATTCTTGTTTTTATTTGTCTGAAGTGCGTCGATGCTATAACAATTGATAGGAAACAATAGGGTAGTTCTCAGTCAAACCCTCAGGTCAATCCTCTTCTTAAATTAATTAGTGCCCTCTGGTCAGCAATTTATCAACTCCACATTTTATGCAACATATAATCTAAAAATTCATTAACCATCAATCCATCCATCCAATTAAGTTAAATTCACTATTAAAATTAATTTGCTCCCCGAGTTCATCATTTAGTTTGTCAATTAATAGGCTGAATTGTTATTTCATTAGTTCCCTTAATTCATTCACTTTCAATTCAAAGACACACCTTATAAATTACTTAGATATTTAGATGGTATTATTTCATTAACTCTCAATGGTTAATAAACCCCTCTCCTTATTCCCTCTTTGTTATTCCTCCCTCCCCTTTGTATATCTCTTGTCTTAATTCTATGCCTTAGCAATATATCAGATCTTTATGTATATATATGCAATCTTATGGACCATTTTCAAAGTCAATGGCCTCTATTATTAACTCAGTCTCTGGTGTTTAACAAACCCCCCCTCCACTTCTCATCAAGACTATTTCTCTTACAAAGTTTCAATGGGGTCTGTCAAATCACTTTTGTATCTTTCCTTCTTCCCGCAAATGTTCCAGACAGTCCTCCGTTTCCTTCAGGTCGTGCTATCCGTCTGTTTCCTGGCCTCGCTGCCCGTCTACTTCTCTTCCTGGTCACGCTGCCCATCTGCTTCCCTTCCTGGTCTCGCTGCCCGTCTGCTTCCCTTCCTGGTCGCGCTGTCCGGTCCACAGACTCGCCGTTCAGCCCTTCCCCCTTTTCTTCCGCTTAGCTCTAGAGCTCTCCGTCTCCGTCTAGTCTGTTTTCACCTTGATTTTTAATTTAGGCTTGGAAGATCTTCTCTAAATCAAGTTCTATGCTTTTAGTCTTCGTAGCTCTATCGTCCAGAGCCTCTATTCGTCACTTCCGTTTAAGTCTATCGATGGTGTCACCGTCTTTTGGGCCTCTCTCCTTCACTTTGGTTCTCCAATTTTGCTCTTCCCTTCCGGTCTCTCCTGCACCTCCGCCGGAAGTAGCACGAGTTGCCTACTGGGAACTTCAATTGTTTATAGAGAAGGGGGCCCGTAGACACAACAATCTCCGCTCAAGGTCGGTGCCATTTTCTTTTATTTCTTTAGCTTTAGCTTTGTTTATGGTCCCCCGAGTCTTTGACTTTCCTTGGTTTATTAACTTGTACCTTAATTTTTTGCCTTCGCCACCGCCACCGCCCGGTAGCCTTCCCGTTTAGTTTCTCCCGTCTCCCACCTCCTAGCCGTCCGCCCGGAGGGGGGGGGTCTCGCTCTTTCCCTCTTCCCGGCTTGATCTTTCCTTTAGCTCAGCTGGAAAACCCTTTAAGGGACGGATACTCTCCTCTCTCCTCTCTCACCCTTGGCCAAGGGGAAGTGATCTCTTATTCCTCTCTTTTCTTACTTTTGCGGAGGGGGTCTCCTTTCGGGCCACCCCCCTTTTTTTCAGGCTATGCCTCTCAAATACGGAGTTCGAACTATTCCTTTGCTTTTGGGGAGACTTACTGGTGTTGCTCTCCTTTCGTACTGTTTCTTCTTGTTTAGTGGGTGCGGGATGGTTGCTGTGGAGTTTCCCCCACTTCCCGTCCTCGGCCCGCTTGCCGCGGTCTACCGTCGCACCCCGCGACCTCCACCCTTGAGGGATGGATGTTCTAGGGGCATCGACAGGACCAGCTGGCTACGCGCCTCTCTTCCACTCGATCCGGGATGAGAGGGGGGGACTCTTGCGTCCTCCAGACAGGCTGGAACGGGTGGCTCGCTTCAGGAGCTCAGCAAACCGTACCCATCGCCATTTTCCACCCACCGGAAGTCTGTCTATCTCTTTCTATCACTCTCTCTCTACCTCTTTCTCTATATATCACTCTCTCTCTCTTTCTCTCTACCTCTCTCTCTCTCTCTCTCTCTCTCTCTCTCTCTCTCTCTCTCTCTCTCTCTCACTCTCTCTCTCTCTCTCTCTACCCCCTCTCTCTCTCCCTCCCTCCCTCTCACACTCTCTCACTCTCTCTCATCACTCTATCTCACACTCTATCACTCTCTCTCTACCACTCTCTCTACCCCTCTCTCTCTCTATCACTCTCTCTACCACTCTCTCTACCTCCCTCTCTCCCTCTCTCACACACTCTCTTATCACTCTCTCTCTCTCTCTACCCCTCTCTATCTCCCTCTCCTCTCTCTCTCTATCACTCTCTCTACCACTCTCTCACTCTCTCTCTCTACCCCTCTCCCTCTCTCTCCCTATGTCTCTCCTCACTCTCTCTCCCTCTCTCTCTGTCACTCTATCTACCCCTCTCTCTCTCCCTCTCTCCCTCTACCACTCTCTTTCTATCACTCTCTCTAACTCTCTCTACCACTCTCTCTATCACTCTCTTTCTACCTCTCTCTATCTACCTCTCTCTCTATCACTCTCTCTCTACCACTCTCTCTCTCTCTCATCTCTCTCTCTCTCTCTCTCTCTACCTCTCTCTCTCTGTCTATGTCTCTCTATCACTCTCTCTCTACCTCTCTCTCTGTCACTCTATCTACCTCTCTCTCGACCTCTCTCTTTCTATCACTCTCTCTCTACCTCTCTATCACTCTCTCTCTACCTCTCTCTCTACCACTCTCTCTCACTCTCTCTCACGCTCTCTCTCTCATCTCTCTCTCTCTCTCTCTCTCTCTCTCTCTGTTTCTCTTGCTCTCTGTCTGGCCAGCCCACATCCCCCCCCCCAGTCGCTGCATCCTCTCCCCCAGGGCATCCGGTGAAAGGGGCGCTGTTTATCTCCGGGCCCCTCCTCTTTTGCGGACTGTGTGTGTTCCCCAGGCGCGGATCGGCTGTTCGGGCGCCCTGTGCGGTGGGCGGGGGGGCATGTTTGTTGGTTTTGTGTTGTGTTGGGACCGTTGGCCTTTTGGGGGGAGGGATGGTTTTTAAAAAATTTGGAGGCTGGTGGGAAGGGTGTGGGTTTTTGTGGCGGGGAGTCCTTGTTTGCGGCGGGCATCTCTGTGCTGTGGATCGGCTGCTCGGCCGCCATGTGCGTGGGGAGGGTGGGAGTGTGTGTTGTTTCCTGGTTGTTTTGGGGTCGTGGGTTGGGTTGAGGGTGTGCTGTGTGTGTGTTTTGTTTAGGATCGCGAGGGAATGGTGTGGTTAGGTTTGGAGTGGGGCACGTGGCTCCCTGTAGAGCTGGTTGTGTTCGGGCTGAGGCACTTTGGCTGGCATGTGCGAACGTTCGAAACAGTTGCGCTGGCAGCGGAGAGGGCGGGGTGGGAGGGGCGCTGTCGGTTTTGAGGGGGTCGTGTTTGGGGGTGTTGTGAGGGACCTTGGTCCGGTTTTTTGCACCACGAATGTTCCTGTAGGTATGTTTGTGACTGTTGTCAAGTTTCGTGGTTGTGGGACTTATAGTTTCTTTGTCTATGAGCGTCAAAAACGGATCGTCTCTTTTTATATATATAGATACATACATTAAAAAGTAAAAACATCTCGAAACATTTAAAAGCATAAAAACAACAATCAATAAGAATTTTTAAAAACTATGTCTTCATGTTCAGTCCTCATCTGTTCCATCGTCATAGCCGTTCCTAGGTCATTTCCAATTCAAGTTTGTCTAAATTATACTACAGTTCCGAAGGCTTGCTCGAAAAGCCATGTTTTCAATTTTTTCCGAAAGGTCAGTAGGGAGGGGGCCTACTGACCTTTCGGATCTAATATCCCTAGGTAGGGAGTTCCACAGACGAGGGGCCACCACAGAGAAGGTCCTATCTCTCATCCCCGCCAAACGTGCTTGTGAAGTAGGCAGGATCGAAAGAAGGGCCTCCTCCGACAATCTCAAGTTTCTAATGGGTTCACAGGAGGTGATGCGTTTGGATAGATAAGCTGGGTCGGAACCCAACAACAACAATCAACAGCACTACAGGACATCGCCTTGGACAACATCAGGCATGACACGGTGTTAATCCCAGTTTCTATCACCAACAGAATTGCTTGTCTGTACATTTTTTTTCACATTTTGTGGTGGTTCAGGTGTTGACATCCTTGAGTACAATCATAAAACCAATTTGAGAACAAGATGCCATCGAGCCCTACAAGGGATCAAAAGTCACAAACCAAGACTTCTTGTCACCTTTGATGTCTCAAATGCTTACGGTCCACCCACCTACTCCCTTGGCACACGTGGAAGGACACGTCTGTAACTTCCAGCTAAAACGAATTTCAGAATTATTTCTTTTAATTTAAGCTGATCTCGAAAGTCAGTGTTCATTTCTTTCTTGGAATTTGAATCCATCTCTTAATGCCAATTCTAACTCGAATGACAAGAAGAAGGCACTGCCCATAGGTGCTCACAAGAACCACTTCAGGGTGATTGAATGAAGGGTCAGGAAGAAACTCACCTGCCAAGGGAGACCAGGCACACGGGGAGGATGGCCAAGGAGAAAGCATCTGAGTCATATTTGGTGTTCAATATGTCAATCAGGCGTCCAGTGTAGTACGGAATAAGGGTTTCACCTGCGTAGGTAGACAGGAGAAGAAAGCCTGCATTGACTAATTGACTGAGTAATCAATAAATTGCATTTCTATGCCACTTTTATCACAGAGTGGGACTCAATGCAGCTTCCAAAACATTTTTTAAAATTACAATGAAAATACAAAAACAATTAAAAGCACATAAACGTTAGGAAAAACTTGCATAAATTTCGAAAGAATACAACATCCCAATGAAAAAAGCTCTTCTGCTTACATGAAACCTGGTTGGTAGATGAAGCCCAGTCATTCGGGGTTTGATTTTAGGGGTCCAAGGTTTGAATTCCCGCTTGGTCACAAAAAGACATGGGTTTGACATTAGACAACTCTCTTCAATCATTTGGAGAGGCCCTGCTCCCGCTCATGCTCTTTTCGCAGGCGGGGACGAGGGAGAGGGCCTTATCTGTAGTGGCCCCTGACTCTGGAACTCACTCCCCAAGGATATCAGACAAGCCCCCACATCGGCAGTCTTTAGGAGAAGCCTGAAAACGTGGCCGTTCCAGTGTGCCTTCCCTGAATAAAGTAAACAATGCCGTGCTCTGATCAATTATCTGCAAAATGTCCTCAGAAGCACTTTAACTATCCATTGTGTTGATCTCCCTACTTTATCCTTTAAAACCCTCCTGCTTAGATACCTCCTACCTCTGTTCGCATCCAGTGTTTATTTTTAAAAAATTTAATATTTTTAATATTTATTTATTTATTTATTATTTTGACTTGTATACCACCCGTCCCAGTAGGCTCAGAGTGGTTCACAACAAGCATAAAACACAATTCCAAAACAAATATTATTACATTATGGCCCGGCCATAAGGTTTTACATTTTTGTGTTATTGCTTATATGTGAATTATATTAACTGTGCTGCTTGTTGTTTTATTGATGTGTTGTTGGGCTTGGCCTCATGTTAGCCGCCTCGAGTCCCCTTGGGGAGATGATGGTGGGGTATAAATAAAATTATTATTATTATTATTATTCCACTGTCTCAACCTCAGAGAAAAGCAATGGCTAACCTCCTCTGGAATAAGATGGTCAAGAAAACTTGTTTGCTAACCAAAGCCCAATAATCTGATTTTGAGGGATCAGGGTTTATACCCCTATTTGGTCATGAAAACTCACTGTGTGACACGGGGCAAGTCCCATTTTCTCAGCCCCAAGCAATAGCAAAAGCCAACCTCCTCTGAATAAATCTGGCCAAGAAACCCTTGGGATGTGAGTCACACTAATTCAGAAACAGCTTTAGGACACAACAAATGCAGGTATTTATAGCTGGGACAAAAGACACAAGCAAACAGGGGCATTTTCTGTTATTTTCATGCATCTGTAGACATATATGAGTTGAAATAGCTCAAAAATATTTTCTGGGTGGTCTGATGAGTCCACTTAGAACAGTGTTTCTCAACCTGGGGGGGGGGGACCCTGGGGGGAGGGTTTGCGAGGAGGTGTCACCAAAGATCATCAGAAAACACAGTATTTTCTGTTAGTCGTGGGGGTTCTGTGTGAGAAATTTGGCCCAATTCTATCATTAGTGGGGTTCAGAATGCTCTTTGATTGTAGATGAACTATAAATCCCAGCAACTACAACTCCCAAATGTCAAGGTCTATTTTCCCCAAACTCCACCTGTGTTGACATTTGGGCATATTGAGTATTTGTGCCAAGTTTGGTCCAAATCCATCAAAGTGCTCTCTGGATGTAGGTGAACTACAACTCCCAAACTCTAGGTCAATCCCCATAAAACCCTTCCAGTTTTTTTTTGTGTTGGTCATGGTAGTTCTGTGTGCCAAGTTTGGTTCAATTCCGTCATTGGTGGAATTCAGAATGCTCTTTGATTGTAGGTGAACTATAAATCCCAGCAACTACAACTCTCAAATGACAAAATCAATCCCCACCTCAAGCCCACCAGTATTCAAATTTGGGCGTATTGGGTATTTGTGCCAAATGTGATACAGTGAATGAGAATACATCCTACGTATCAGATATTCACATTACGATTCATAACAGTAGCAAAATTAGTTACAAAGTAGCAACAAAAATAATGTTATAGTTGAGGGTCACCACAACATGAGGAACTGGATTAAGGGGCTGTGGCATTAGGAAGGTTGAGAAACACTGACTTAGACTCAGAATCATAAAGTTGGAAGAGACCACATGGGCCATCTAGTCCTACCCCCTGCCATGCAAGGAAAGCACAAAGTACCCCTGACAGATGGCCATCCACTTAATTAACTCAAATTGAGTGCTAGGCTCACACCCAATTTTATCTGTGTGGACAGATGGGCTTTCTAAAATACAGTTGGACAACTGTATCCATTGATTCAACTATCCACAGCTTGAAAATATTTTTTTAAGTCTTTATTGAATATTTCACAAAATACAAGTCTAGACAATAAAAATAGAAAAGTGAAAAAGCAGAAAGAAGAAATAATTAAATAAAAAATAATTTAAAATATTCTTAAAATAACGTCAGAGAAGCAAACTCTGAGTCTTCTATGTGGAGAGAAAAAAATAAACATAATTATAACAATAACAGTGATAAAATAATAAGATTTTGCCATTTAATGGTTCTATGATGTTGTATTTCTATGTGTTTTAACTTGGTATGTTTTATGTGCTGTAAACCGCCCTGAGCTTCGGATAGGGCGGTCTATCAAGCCGAAATAATAAATAAATAAATAAATTTATTTTATATATAATGGACACCATTTGACTACAATATCTTCTATAATGAAACTTTATCATCCATGGTTTTTGAGATCCATTTTGGGGGGGGGGCTGGAGCGAAACACCAGCGGATACTGAGACCCCAATGCTATGCCTCCCTCTGTGTCTGATACTCACCCACTACCGCCATGGTGAGGAAGAAAAAGGCCCCCGCTAGGTACAGAGCATCTGGACGGAAGAGCTTCACCACTTTCCAGAAGGCAGCCTTGTCCCCTTCCTTGCCCTTCTCCGTGGAGGCCCCTTGACCCAGGATCCCCCAAATCAGAAGGGCCAGGCCTCCCACCGCATAGCCCACCAGCATCCAGGACCGAGGAGCTGAAGAGAGCAGGAGAGGGGGGTCTCCCAACCAGTGCCCCACTGCCAGGTAAAAGGGGGCCAGCAGGACCACAGTGGCCATTGTCACAAGGAGGGCCCGGGAGGGTTGGCCCAAAGGGAGAAGCCCCCCAAGCCCCCCAAGAACCAGTAGGCGCAGGGTGGCCTCCACCCATGCAGCCAGGCCCCCCAGGAGGGCCAGGGAGGGCCACCACTCATTTAGCAAGGAGAGCAAGACTGAATCACACACGAGCAGGGCGGAAACCTGCACAAAGGGCCGAGGGAGCATCCTGACAGTTGGACCTGCAGACAGAGAGAAAAAACAGGAGTGACTAGAGGGGTCACTTATAGGGGGAACCCAAACTATATTCTCATTCTGATAATTCATCTTAAACTGTGGCTCCAGACCCAAAATGGGGTCCCCCTCCACCCTCAAACACATGGGCAGCAGTAAACGTTTTCTGAATGCCACCTAAAGGTTGTTTTAGGCATATACACAAATCTGTTGTGGACACTGAAGAAGATGCTTCAGCTGTACTTCATAAAAAAGGAAAAACAAACTGTTTAGTAAGCTTTACAAGTGCTGATTTGTTATGTTTGCTTTTTATATCTATTTTATATAACTGGGGTCACATGGAAATAATATCTCGGGCCAAAAGGGGTCGCAAGTAGAAAAGTTTAAGAAACCCTGATTTAGAGCTCCTAATCTAACTTCCAAACCCACCTAAAGGCGAAAATTGACATTTTCTGGATTGCTGAGAGTTTTCTGGGCTATCTGGCCATGCTCTAGAAGCATTCTCTTCTGATGTTTTGCCCACATCTATAGCAGGCATCCTCAGAAGCTGAGGGGTCATTATTTATTTATTTAGTTAACAAAATACTTCCAATCCGTAAATTAGTTCCAGGAGTTCAATCTAATATGTGTCTATTAATGTAGATGTATTTTGTGTTAAGGAGACTTAGATTTATCTGGGATAAGATTATTTGGGTTCAGATCATGGGATATAGGGCAGCGCAGATCCAGCTTCAGTCCCCTTCTACACTGCCATATACAATCCAGATTATCTGCTTTGTAATGGATTATAGGGCATTGTCGTACTGATGGTAGCTTGTTCAACTTAAGCCACCTGAGGGCTCGCACTAAGACTGTAAACTATCTAGTCCGTGAGCTGCTTTTTGCTGACAATGCTGCCCTTGGCGCCCATTCAGAAGCAGCCCTGCAGCGCCTCACATCCTGCTTTGCAACAGCTGCAGAGCTGCTTGGGCTGGAAGTCAGCCTGAAGAAAAGGGAAGTCCACTACCAGCCCGCACCACAGGAAGAACACCATCATCCTCACGTCAGCATTGGCAAATCTGTGCTTAAGTCCATTCAGCAGTTCACCTACCTGGGAAGCATCCTCTTCAGACGCCAGGATTGACAAAGAGATAGATCACAGACTAGCAAAGTCATAGAGTGCATTCGGAAGGCTTCACAAAAGAGCAAGCACCTGAGGCAAAGCACCAAAATCAGTGTGTACAGAGCTATCGTACTGTCTATTCTCCTTTATGGGTCTGAAACATGGGTCACCTATTGCCAACACCTACAACTCCTTGAACGCTTTCATCAGCGCTGTCTTCGTACAATCCTAAATATACACTGGACTGACTATGTGACGAATGTTGCTGTCCTTGGGCAAGCAGGGATCACCAGCATTGAGGCCACGCTATAGAGAACGCAGCTGCACTGGGCAGGGCACGTCTCTAGGATGGAGGACCACCGCCTCCCAAATATACTACTCTACGGTGAACTCGCCGCGGGTCAGCGCAAGAGAGGTGCCCCCAAAAAGAGATATAAGGACTCCCTGAAATAACATCTCAGGCTCGGCCATATTGATCACCAACAATGGTCTACCCTGGCCTTACTTTGGGAGTCGTGGAGACGCACTATCCGCAATGCTGCGGCCTCTTTCAAGAAGACACGCCGAATGGGTCTCGAAGAGAAATGACAAAGCAGAAAGAACCGCAACTTGGAAACAACATCACCCAAGGAGACTTTCTGCTGTGCTTTCTGCAACCGAACTTGCCTATCTCAGATTGGCCTTTTTAGTCATCAATGCGCTTGTAAAAAGCGTGGGATGAGTCCTTCTTAAGAATCTTCATTCGTGAAGTAATGCCAAGAGATAGGGCAGTGTCAACCAGGATCTGATCTCTGATTATCCACTTTAAACTGGATTATATGAGTCTCCACTGCCAGATAAGAAAATAATCTGGGATCAGATCATGGGCTTTAGGGCAGTGCAGATCCAGCTTCAGTCCCCTTCTACGCTGCCATATAAAATCCAGATTATCTGCTTTGTAGTGGATTTTATAGGGCAGTGTAGACTCATATAATCCAGTTCAAATGACCTGGATTATGTCTTGGGCAGCTCAGTGAATGTAGTAGGTGTAAAAAGTGGCTGTGAGAAAGCTGGGAAGAGCAGACATTCTGCATTTACATTTTTTAAATTTAATATACAAAACTTCTCAAACTACTCCCACTGGCTTCTGGCATGCTCAAGCCAAGGCAGCGAGGCGTCAAACTATTCGCCCTCTTTCCCCTTCAAATCTAACTCATTGCGTCCCCTATCCAACTCAGACTTACCTTCCCTCTGGGGTCCACGGGAGAAGATCCGCTTCTGCGACTGTGCAGACGAGGGTCTTGGAAAAAGTAGTTTAGTTTCACTTTCTCTGCAAGGGGAAACCCAGTTTCTCCCTCCGCCTCCTCCTCGCAGATGAGCTGCGGTTCCGCGAACGGCCGGCAGATGGAGCCCGCGCGCAGCTAGGAAGATGCCCTTCTATTGACCTTGGGCCCTTCCACACAGCCATAAGATCAAGGCAGAAAATCCCACAATATCCGCTTTGAACTGAGTTATCTGAGTCCACAGAGCCATATATTCCGGCTCAAAGCAGATCATGTGGAATTTTATTCAGCTGTGTGTAAAGGGCCATGGAGAATTAGAGCAGCAGGTGAGGCAGACACATCCTGGAGCTCTAGGAAAGTTACCATTCCCAATTTGGCTTAATTTCCATTTGAAGCTACGAGGGTTGACTTGGGTTTGGGTGGGAATATTTTAATAAATCAAATGCAAAAACAACCCTTAGAATGTGCTTTTTAACTACCGCTATTCACTTTCCCACATAATCATCAGACAATTGGATATACATTCCTGTCAATGATGAACAAGTTTTCTGAAGCCGCCATGGTTCCTGGCAAATTTTAAGGCTGTGCACTTTCATTTCAGGTGGCAGGATCTTGGGTTCCCATCATACACAGATCTTCCGGTAGCCAAGCAAAGCAATATTGTGACCCACACATTCTTGTAAAATGCCGATTATGCTTGAAATTTCTCTTTGAGTGATCCTGAATCAATCTGTCAACTTTTTCCTTGTGAAACTCGGTGGTTGCTGTCACAGGATATCCAACTCTTTGTCACGCAAGTCAGAACATCTTTAAACTTACTCACCCAATGACGCAAAGTACTCACATCAATTATTATTATTTATTATTTCAAATATTTACACCCCGCCCTTCTGTACACCCCCCCCCCCGGGGGGGGCACTCGGGGCAGCAATTTGATACCCCACATATACAATCAATAAAAACAATAATTACACAATAAATAATACTTTAGTCAGATTAAAAACCAATTAAAAATACAAATAGTCCAAGTTCTGCAATCACAAATTAATCCGAAGCCAGTCCATAGTCCGTTTTCATAACACTGTCATCATTGTATTGTCCACCTGCTACCAGAATATCTAACCAAATGCCATCTTCAACTTTTTCCTAAAGGAAAGGAGAGAAGAAGTTGACCTAATATAGTTGGGGAGCGAGTTCCACAGGCAAGGAGCCACCACCAAGAAAGCCCTGTCCCTTGTCCCCACCAGGCGTCTTTGTGACAAAGATGGGATCGAGAGCAGGGCCTCCCAGGAAGATCGCAAATTTTGAGGTGAGACATAAAGGGAGATACGTTTGGACAAGTAAGCTGGACCAGAACGGTATAGGGCTTTATAGGTCAAAACCAGCACTTTGACCACAAACAGCTTGCATTCTCTGATGAATCTCCTTTGGCGTGACACCTTCTGCTGTCAAGAATTCAATGACTGCAAGTTGCTTAAGTCGCATTGACTGACTGTCTGCACAGGATTCCATACTTCGCACTTTAACAACACAACCGTTCAATGCTAAAATGGAACTGTAAAGGAGAGTCTACTGAACAAGCTGGTACCTGCCTCATACTAGTACTGCCATCTGTTGACGAGTTACGAAGGTGGAGGCATTACTTTTCATTCAACCCTTGTCAAAACCAGTGAGATAGCATTGGATCACATGGCATGTTCCATGCAATGACATTTTCTTTTCTTGCAAGGGTGCTCTTGTGCCCATATTTATGGTTAAGATCAGGGCCGTAGCCAGGCTTTTGATTCGGGGCTGAGTTTGGTTCGGGGGGCCGAGACTGGGTGGAAGAGGGTCTACCCTAGCAAACCTTTTGTATTGTTATCCCAATAACCTCATTAATGTGGGTTATAATGAGCATGGTGATCAGATCATGATATGAATAAACATAACAGTTTAAATAATGTACCAGTAAGGCCTTTTCGCGGACCACCTTGAGAATGCGCGGGGGGGGGGGCTGAAGCCCCCTTAGCCCCCCCCCCCCCGGCTACATGCCTGGTTAAAATAATCAGTGTCTACCAAGAACCCCTGGAGTTACTGTGTTGGCATCGAATTGTGCCTTTTTGGAAGCCGCTCTGAGTCCCCCCTCGGGGGCTGAGAAGAGCGGGGTAAAATGCCGGAAATAAATAAATAAATAAATAATATTGTTGGGCAGTAGGATTTTCTTCCTCAGGATGTAGTGAAGCCCCTCTGGAGGTTTTGAAACAGGGCGGGCAAACTGGGCAATACTGGTCTTCTCCTTTTGAGGAAAATCCTATGACCCTTCCCCCGGCAATTTTTCTTTACCTTGCTGGTTGAGGGGCCCCTTCTTCTGACTCCAAGCTGCGTTATGGATAGCCAGATGTCCTGTACCAGGCAAGGTTCCGGTTGATTAGCTGGGCTGTTGGGACTGTAGATGATCCCTTCACAAAAGACTGTGAAACTGTTCTGTATTTCTCCAGCAAAAGCTGGTCTGTTACCCCAGCAAAGCTGTAAGATTTAATGCCTTTTTTCCAAGTAGGAAGGAATAGGCTACCTTAAATCACGTCCTCTCCAATAGACTGAGAGGAAAAACATCCCCTTTCCCTCCCAAATCCTGGTGAAAGGGGCGGGTCTGCAACTCTGGATTGATTGGCAGCCCTCTCGGCCCATAAATGCAAATCAAGAAAGTCACCTACAAAATAAAATGCAAGGGAATGAGCTCCTACAAACTTGTAGTGCAACAAAGGGAAAACAGAGCCCTATTGGCACTGCTGTGCCAGAACCAGACAACCCCCGAGGGGGGACTCAGAGCGGCTTCCAAAAAGGCACAATTCGATGCCAACACAGTAACTCCAGGGGTTCTTGGTAGACACTGTGTCAGGGCTAGAATCTCTATGCCTGGGGCCAGAGACAGATCCCAGCCTGCCATGAGCCTACTACTTTCACCTGAGTTGCTGAGTCAGAGAGAGATGACTCAACCATGAACTTTGCTCTATTTCTTTGCAGTTGAATATACTGGGACTATGACCTTTGGTCTAGATAAGACTCTGGGGTATGATGTAATACCCAGGGAACTCTGGGTAATGCAAAGACTCACTGGGATTGCTGAGTCAGGATGCAACCCTCTCCAGGCATTGCATGGGGGAAGGATTAGTATATAAGGAATGTGGTGATGGGAAGTGGGTGCTTCAGCTTTATAGGTTTTGTGTCTTCAATAAACTACCACTGGAAGAAGCAGCAGTTCTGTAGCGTCTTTACTGGAAAGCATTGAAGTTCCTGACACACTGATTATTTTAACCAGGCATGTAGCCAGGGGGGGGGGGGGGGGGCTTCAGCCCCCCAAATTCTCAGGGTGGTCTGCGAAAAGGCCTTACTGGTACATTATTTAAACTGTTATGTTTATTCATATCATGATCTGATCACCATGCTCATTATATCCCACATTAATGGGGTTATTGGGATAACAATACAAAAGATTTGCTAGGGTAGACCCTCTTCCACCCAGTCTCAGCCCCCCCCGAACCAAACTCAGCCCCGAATCAAAATCCTGGCTACGGCCCTGGCCAGAACAGATTGATAATGGCAAATAGAGGGAGAAAACATAGAGGCAGGGACAGACTTTGTATTTCTAGGAACAAAGATTACTGCAGACGCAGACTGCAGCCAGGAAATCAGGAGACATCCTACTTTCGGGGAGAGCAATGAGCAATCTCGATAAAATAGTGAAGAGTAGAGACAGCACACTGGCAATGAAGATCTGCATAGTTAAAGCAATGGTATTCCCCATAGTAACTATGGATAAGAGAGCTGGACCATAAGGAAGGCTGAGCAAAGGAAGAGAGATGCTTTTGAACTGTGGTGCTGGAAGAAAATTCTGAGAGTGCCTTGGACCGCAAGAAGATCCAACCAGTCCATACTTCAGGAAATAAAGCCGGACTGCTCACTGGAGGGAAAGATATTAGAGGAAAAGATGAAGTCCTTTGGCCACATCACGAGAAGACAGGAAAGCTTAGAGAAGACAGTGATGCTGGGGAAAATTGAAGGAAAACTGGAAGAGGGGCCGACCAAGGGCAAGATGGATGGATGGTATCATTGAAGGGACAGGCTTGACTCTGAAGGAGCTGGTGGTGGCCACAGCCGACAGGGAGCTCTGGTCTGGGATGGTCCAGGAGGTCACAAAGAGTCAGAAGTGCCTGAACGAATAAACACCTTTATCCAGATATGTCCCATCTTGTCCATATCGTCCTTGAATTATGGTGTCCAAAACTAGACACAGGGTTATTCCAGGTGAGGCCTGACCAAAGCAGGGCAGAGTGGGATTAGGGATTCCCTCAATCTTGACACCATCCTCTTATTGATGAAGCCCAGAATTGCATTGGCCTTCTTAAGGTGCTGCATCACACTGTTGGCTCATGTTCTAAGACAGTGTTTCTCACCCTTCCTAATGCCACAACCCCTTAATAAAGTTCCTCATGTTGTGGGAAAATTAGTTTTGTCGCTACTTCATTACTGTGATTTTGCTACTGTTACAAATTATAATGTAAATATCTGATATGCAGGATGTATTTTCATTCACTGGACCAAATTTGTCACAAATACCCAATACACCCAAATTTGAATATTGGTGAGGTTGGGGAGATTGATTTTATCATTTGGGCGCTGTAGTTGCTGGAATTTATAGGTCACCTACAATCAGAGCATTCTGAATTCCACCAATGATAGAATTGAACCAACCCTGGCACACTGAACTCCCATGACCAACGGAAAATACTGGAAGGGATACTGATCCTGGGGTTATTGTTCACCTACATCCAGAGAGCACTGTCCATTCCAACAATGATGGATCTGAACCAAACTTGGCACAGATCCTCAATATGCCCAAAAGTTTGGGAAAAATAGACTTCTTCCCACCTGTCACCAAGGAGGCTGTCCAGACTTTGAACCGGTGCTTGGCTGCTGTGTCGGACTGGATGAGGGCTAGCAAATTGAAACTTAATCCAGACAAGACAGAGGTCCTCCTGGTCAGTCGTAAGTCCGAACAGGGTATAGGGTTACAGCCTGTGTTGAATGGGGTTACACTCTCCCTGAAGATGCAGGTTCGCAGCTTGGGAGTGATCCTGGACTCATCGCTGAGCCTGGAACCCCAGGTCTCGGCGGTGGCCAGGGGAGCTTTTGCACAGTTAAGACTCGTGCGCCAGCTGCGCCCGTACCTTGGGAAGTCTGATCTGGCTACGGTCGTCCACACTCTGGTCACATCCTGAATAGATTACTGCAACGCACTCTACGTGGGGCTGCCTTTGAAGACAGTTCGGAAATTGCAATTAGTCCAGCGGGCGGCAGCCAGACTACTAACTGGAGTTACATACAGGGAGCATACCACCCCGCTGTTGTGTCAGCTCCACTGACTGCCTGTCCAATTCCGAGCTCAATTCAAAGTGCTGGTTTTGACCTTTAAAGCTCTATACGGTTCTGGCCCAGCTTACTTGTCTGAACGCATCAGCCACTACGTCCCACCTCGTAATCTAAGATCATCCGGGGAGGCTCTGCTCTCGCCTACTTCTCAAATGCAGTTGGTGGGGGACGAGAGATAGGGCCTTCTCGGTGGTGGCTCCCCGTCTGTTGAATGCGCTCCCTATTGATATACAATCCACCTCATCCCTCCTGACATTCAGGAAAAAAGTGAAATCCTGGTTATGGGAACAGGCGTTTGCACATTAGCACGATACAGCACTTTAGATGGGATTGAAATGGCAAACTGGTGGACATGACCTATGGCTTCTGTTATGGACGGAATACTGTTTTTAATCTATGTGAATGTATTTGATATATTTTAATGCTAATTATATTTTAATGTATTTTAATGTTAACTGTATTTAATGTATTTTAAATTTTTGACTGTTGTGGTTTCTATTATATGTTTACTTTGTTTTGGGCATTGAATTGTTGCCATTGTGAGGCCGCTCTGAGTCCCCCCTTGGAGGTTGAGAAGATGCGGGGTAGAAATGGTGGCAATAATAATAAATAAACATGACAACAATAAAAAGGGAAAGCTTGAGATACTTTATTATTGCCCCGTTTGCTGCACTTTGCGCCTGTGCCTTTCCCTCCTTCAGCCCTGAGTGTCCACAAATCTGACATTTGCAGTTCCCAGTTGGACTCCAGTTTGGTTTCACTTCTTGGCCTCGGCATACTGGGAGAGCAGTTCACTGACGTCGGTGCGTCCGACCCGGATCCAGCCGTCTTTCTTCATATGGTACACTAATTGGATACGAAGAGGGAACATGGTGCGAGTTAAAAATGTGCAAAACATGATCCAACTCCCACCACCCAAAAACCAACCAAGCAAACCAAAACAAGGGGCTGGAATACTGGGATTGAAAGAATCGGAAGCAGAACTTGCAAAAATTACTTTGCGGGACTGCAATTTTTCAGCAAGCCAGGATCTAAGGAACAACAACAACAATAATAACAACACTTTATTTATATTCCGCTTTATCTCAGGGTGGATCACAGTCCACATACACGGCAAACATTCAATGCCATTTGGTCAGACAGGACAGAACAGACAGAAAGGGGGTAAGTTGGGTCAACATTCAGCTTTTCTGTGCCTTGGAGGCTGTGATAAAATTCAGCCAGGTGTGTGTGTGTGTGTGCTATTGCTCCATACTCTATGACAGTGGTTCTCAACCTGTGGGTCCCCAGGTGTTTTGGCCTACAACTCCCAGAAATCCCACCCAGTTTACCAACTGTTAGGATTTCTGGGAGTTGAAGGCCAAAACATCTGGGGACCCATAGGTTGAGAACCACTGCTCTATGACAAAGAGCCAACAGGACTTCCTCTTCTTTGGTCACTGGCATTTTCTGTCCTTTTTCTTTTACGGTGTCGTAAAATACCTCCCCCACTTTTTAGCAGTACCTAATTTCTCTACTTACTGTTCTAAGCTTCTTTTTTTAAAACTGCTTAGGTAAGCAGTGAGCTGGGCTGACAGTTGGGTGCTCACCCCGACCCAGGCTTTGAACTGGCAACCTTTCGGTAGGTAGATCTTATTGCTGCTGGTCGTGGTTTACCAGCTGTGCTATATCCTGGTCTGCTATGCTTATGGGAATCATAGTCCAAAACATGATCTTCCCAAGTTCTGGTCAGGAGTACTTACTGTTCACCACTCCACCCGAATAGGCGTCACGGTGCGTGGCATATGAAATGGCTTTTTGGCCAAGGTCATAGGCTTCCTCCACAGTCAGGTCAGGACGGTGCCCGCTGTCCAGCACTCCGTAGGCATAAGTGTTTCCGCTTCCGGTGGAGAAGAGGGGCCCACTCAGGCGTACCCCGTCACTGTCTATGTAATAAAGTCCAGGTCCCTACAAAAGGAAAGTTCAATAATTGGAGGAAAGCTTGTCTCTCAGAAGCATCAATGCCCCCTCCTGTCCTTACCACCCAGCCAGAAGCCAATTGGCAACTGTCAGCCAGAGGACTGGAGGACCCAAGACTGTGGAATGACCTGCCAGAAGAGATCCTACAACTAGATCATCTATTGGAATTTAAGTTGCAATTGATGACCCATCTCTTCCAGCAGTCCTACCCCATCAGTTTTAAGTTGTGATATTTTAATAGATTATAGATTTTAACTTTTATTTAAACTCTGTGTATCTTGTTTCTTCTCTTGTTATTGTTTTATCTATTGTTTTAGCAATGTTGTCAATGATGATGACCTGCTAGAGAAGCCCAGTCCTCTCTCAAATGCATCCACCATATAATAGGCTTTCAGGGATAACAACAAGACCCCTTCCAGTCTCCAACCTCAATCTGATCAGCTGCCTCCATGGCTCTTTGAAGTATGGGATGGTTATAACTGGATTGCAATTCCTAGAATCCCTTATCATTGGTTCTGTTGGCTGGGCCTTCTGTAGGCAGAAGTCTCAACATCTCCCAGAATCACATAATTCCCACCCCCTAGTAGTCTAAAGCCAAGAGGGTGCTTGGCCGCTGTAACGGACTGGATGAGAGCTAACAGATTGAAATTAAATCCAGACAAGACAGAAGTACTCCTGGTCAGTCGTAAGGCCGAACAGGGCATAGGGTTACAGCCTGTGCTTGACGGGGTTACACTCCCCCTGAAGGCGCAGGTTCGCAGTCTGGGAGTGATCCTGGATTCATTGCTGAGCCTGGAACCCCAGGTCTCGGCGGTGGCCAGGGAGCTTTTGCACAGCTCAGGCTTGTGCGCCAGCTGCGCCCGTACTATGGGAAGTCGGACTTGGCCACGCTGGTCCACGCTCTGGTTACATCTCGTATAGACTACTGCAACACTTTCTACGTGGGGTTGCCTATGAAGACTGCCCGGAAGCTGCAATTAGTCCAGAGCAGCAGCCAGACTTCTAACAGGAGCGGGTACAGGAGCGCACAACTCCCCTGCTGCGCCAGCTCCACTGACTGCCAATTAGCTTCCGAGCACATTCAAAGTGCTGGTGTTGACCTACAAAACCCTATACGGTTCCGGCCCAGTTTACCTGTCAGAACGTATTCTCCCTATGACCCGTCATGCGTGCTAAGACCTCCTGGCGCGGCCCTGCTCTCGGTCCCACCACCTTCGCAGGCGCGTCTGGTGGGGACGAGGGACAGGGCCTTTTCTGTGGAGGCCCCCTGGCTGTGGAATTCCCTCCCAAATGAAATCAGATCTGCCTCCTCCTGACTTTTAGGAAGCGGGTAAAAACATGGCTGTGCAATGAGGCCTTCGCAGAATGAAGGAGATTGCAAATCGACTAAAGTCGCTAACCACTAGATACGGACCGAATATATGGATTGAGTTGGGACTTGTTTTTACTTTGGCGAAATGCTTTTAAAATGTATTTATTGTATGTGTATTTGATAATTTTATTGTAAATTTATGATGTTTTTAGATTTTAAATGTTAGCATTGAATTCTTGCTGTTTGCCGGTCTGAGTTCTTCTTCGGAGGTGAGAAGGCTGGGGTATAAAAGTTCTAAATAAATAAATAAATATTTAATAACCCATCGAACGTTGGTCCTTCTTTGCCATTAGATGTTGTGCAGAGATGGACTAAGAGCAGGCCTTGAAGTCTTTTTGTGACTTTTGGCATGTCTAGATTTTCACTTTTTGGTCAAGAAAATCTTTCCCAGGGGTGACTGGTTTAAGACCTCTCAAAACCTGAACTTATTTTGTATTTTCCAGACTCAATACAGCCCACAGAGGTTGAAAATAGGATTCCCCCATAGCTGCCCTGCAGTTGTGCTTCTGCTGTTATTTCTATCATCATCAACATCACCTTCATAACCATCTGGTATTCAACATCAGCTAATTAGTTATGAATGGATAACAGTAACATCTCCTAGGCCACCCTTCCTAACCTCTTTTGGTGAACAGCAGCAGCAGCAAGTGACAGAGCTCTGTTCTGCTGTCACTTGGGGCATAATTGGATTATGTTTCGAATAGGGTTGCCATATGAATAAGGGACAGGCACCTAAAAATAGGGAAATTTTCACAAAAATAAGGAACACTTCATAAAAACTTGAAAATCATCATTTGTTTTTCAAGTATTTATGTAGTGTCCCTTCTTTTTGTGAAAATTTCCCTATTTTTAGGTGCCTGTCCCTTATTCATATGGCAACCCTAGCTTCGATCCTCCTTCTGCCAGAGAGTGAGGCTGCGACAAGGAATAGCAACAGGGCTCCCACTTCTTCCGCTCACGGGCTCATTCCCTCACAGGAAATGGATGAAAACATCATCTCCCTGTGCTCTTATTGCCATGGTCCCCCCAAAAAAGGGGTATCTACCATTATCCGACACCCGTTTTTACCTTCTTGTCCCATCCACACACCATGCTGCCCACAGAGAGGCCCATCCCTCGGTACTCGCACAGCATGTTGGCCAACAGCTTGGAGGCTGCTGAGACACTGATTCGTTCCTTGTTCCGCAGGTAATAGAGTCTGGATCCAGAAAAGGAGAGCAGTGGGATTGGGAGTGGAGAGAAATGGAAAGAGATGGACTCAATAAACGGGAGAGGAAGAAGTCAGGAGTCTTCGGTTCCTCTATTCCCGACAAGAGCAGAGAAGGGCCAAAGATCTGCCTTCCCTAGCATGGAGTTCAGGATACACACCTGCAGTGCTTGGCCAAGAGGCGTTCCCAGTACTGGCAGTCCGCAGCACTCCCTGACATGGTGCCCAGCAAGTAGGGGTTGATCTCAATCACTTTGTTGACATGCATATCAGCTGCAGGAGAGGAAAATGAGAGGAGGGGAGATGTTAGAAGAAGTTGATGGAAACAGAGCTGGAAGTGATCATCAAGGGCCATCCAGTCCAACCTCCTTCTACCATACAGGAAGACATATTCAAGATGAACCCCTACTTGCTGGGCATCGGGGGACTTCCGGTGAGCGGAGATGGCGGTAGGCACGGGATGACAGAGCTCCTGCCATCCCAACCCTTGTAGAGTCGCTGGATAGAGCAAACACTCCCCTCTCTCGGTGGAACAAAACTGGGAGGAACGCTAAAGCCCTGAAGAACTTCCAACGGCTAATAAGCCATCTCTCCCCTCAAGGGAGAGGTGCCAGGTGGCTCGGAGGGATCTTAAGGGCGTGCGAGTGACTCCGGGGGGAAACAAATCGAAAGATTTGTACAAACTACAAGCCCCCGCTCCAACCAAACAGCCCTGTCGGATGACGGGCATGAAATAAGAAAAATCAAGGCTACTAGACTACCAACACAAAGAAGGAAGCAAGGAAAGTAAGAAAGTAAGTCAACATTGGGGCATAGCCCTCTTTAAGCTTCCGTCTCTTTTCATTACAATCTTAAAGAAGCAGTGGGAAACTTTTAAACTTTTTTAAAAATTCAAACAATTAAAATAGTGGTTCTCAACCTGTGGGTCCCCAGGTGTTTTGGTCTACAACTCCCAGAAATCCCAGCCCGTTGACCAGCTGTTTGGATTTCTGGGAGTTGAAGGCCAAAACACCTGTGGACCCACAGATTGAGCACCACTGGTTTAAAACCTTCATGCAGGAAGACACCACCACACTTGGAGGCAGTATATTCCACTGTTGAACAGTTACACCTTGAATGGGAGACTGCCAGAAATAAATAGGAGGAATTGTAGGCCAGTGCTCCTCAAGCTATCTGGAAATTATCATTACAACATGCCAAGGACTGAGGCTAAATTTGTACCTGTCTGAAACAATTGTTTCTTCCTTTCCTGGAAACTTGCCAGGGAGTTTGTGACTGCGCAGCGAGCGCCACTTGCATGGGAAACCTTAAGTTCCAAAAGGTTCACACTGTTGAATTGTGTTTTTGCAGCTTGCTCAGTTTCGCAAAGGTTTGGTTGCATTAATTGGTTCTTTGCACCTGCCAATCATTGTTTGCAGAGTCCATTTGTATTTGTTCCACCCCTTTTTCCAGGGATTTTGGGGATCAAGCCATTTTTTATTCCAGAGCTTTCCAAGACTTCTCCTGAAAAGGACGTGTTTAGTGGGTTTGCTGACCAGACCCTTAGTCAGGCCATCTTTCAACACTATCCTTGGAATTCATTCGGATGGCTGAGCAACGCTGAGGAGTTCCAAGCGCCTCCAAACCAGTTTTTTGGCATCTAGAGCAGGGCTGTCCAACTGGCGGCCCGGGGGCCGTATACGGCCCCCAGCCCCTTCCCTACGGCCCCCTAAGCTTTTTAACAAAAAATAAAAATTGAAAAATAAAATAAATAAATAAATTTTTTTAAAAAACCTACTTCTGGGTTTGGAGCAAGTATCGCGAGAATACGCAATCCACACGGGATTTCGCTGTCAACGCAAGATCACACCGGCGTTGACAGCGAAATCCCGTGTGGATTGCGTATTCTCGCGATATTCTTTGGCTACTCTACTACTGGATCGCTGAGGCCCACAGACGCGATTAGGACCTTCTTCGACTCAGTCGGTCGTCCGGGTACTCCTGGATCCTGCGCGTTTGGAAAAGGTAGGCCGAAGCAGGGGGCTCCTCAGGGGGCTCCTCATTCCTTCCCCCCATCTCCCCTCATGTATTAAATATAAAATTAAATATATTTAAAGATGAAATAAGGGGAGATGGGATACATTAAAATAAGGGGAGAGGGGAGGATGGAATTAAATATATTTAATATTAAATTAAAATAAGGGGAGAGGGGAGGATGGAATTAAATATATTTAATATTAAATTAAAATAAGGGGAGAGGGCGCCGGGGGAGAGGGCGGAGCTGGGGGTGGGGCGGGGGTGGAGCTGGGGGCAGGGAGGGGGCGGAGCCGGGGTGGGGCAGAGCCGGGGCAGGGGCAAACCCTACGGCCCCCCAGGTCATCAGTGACTGGACTGGGCCGGTAGAAGTTGGACAGCCCTGATCTAGAGGAAGGCTTCGTGTCTTCAAGTTTGGCCATCTAACTGGGGCTGAAGTGTCCCTACCTCGAGGCCATTGAGAGAGGAAAGACTCAGAGAGCTTTTCAGCTTCAGCTTCCTGGACCAAAACAGCAAAGAACTTTAAAGTAAGCCTGTTATTATTTTGGGGGGAAACTAAGCAGTGTGCCTGAGTGAAGTTAACTCATGTTATGGACAATAAAGCATTTTGAGTTAACTGAAGTGTCCAGTTTGGTCCTTGGAGCCCTGAGTCCTTAAAGGGATGCAAGAAAGCAATCCCCCGTGTAATGATGTCGATTATTTGTGTGTAAATGTTGTATAACATATGTTAAATGTATGTTGTTTTGTGTAGTTCAAAGGAATATCCTATGAATTGTTGATGTGGGTGAGACAGAAGGGAGGCTTGGCAGAAGCTCTGAAGAGCTGTCGCCATAGCAACCAGGGCCAGAGCCTTTAGAATGTTCAAGGTATGAATTTTACAGTTGGTGAAGAGCGGTTGGAAGCCAACTGCCATGAGAGGGGGGAGGAGTTTGTTTTGAGTTAGTTGGTCTTAAGGACTGTAAGAGAACAGTTCAGTCTTTAAGTTAGTCTTAAGGTCTGCAAGAGAGCAGTCCAGTTTTATGGGTGTAGAGACCCTAGTTAAAGATGGAAGAGTCCAGAAGTCTATAGAGGGTTAGTGGGAACCCTATAGTACCGTGTTTCCCCGAAAGTAAGACAGCGTCTTACTTTCTTTTCCCCCCGAAAAGTCCCACTACGCCTTACTTTCGGGTACGGGCTTACATTGGGCGACGGTAAGCCGTACTCCCGGCCGCCGCCACTCGGTCCCGCCTCCTCCTCCTCCGCCGCCACCGCCGCCCCCCTGCGGCCGCCTCTTCTCTGATCGGAAGAGAGCCGGCTGAGGAGAGCCCTCTGCCGCCTCTGTTCCCTTCCCCGAAGAGGGGGCTGCAGGGGGGCGATCGCGCGGTTTCCTTGCAGCCCCCTTTTCGGGGAATGGAAGAGAGGTGCAGAGGGCTCTCCTCTGCGCCTCTGTTCCCCGAAGAGGGGGCTTCAAGGGGGCGATCGCGCGGTTTCCTGGCAGCCCCTCTTCGGGAATGGAAGAGAGGTGCAGAGGGCTCTCCTCTGCGCCTCTGTTCCCGAAGAGGGGCTGCAAGGGGGCGATCGCGATTTCCTTGCAGCCCCCTTTCGGGGAATGGAAGAGAGGTGCAGAGGGCTCTCCTCTGCGCCTCTGTTCCCGAAGAGGGGGCTGCAAGGGGGCGATCGCCGGTTTCCTTGCAGCCCCTCTTCGGGGAATGGAAGAGAGGTGCAGAAGGCTCTCCTCTGCGCCTCTGTTCCCCGAAGAGGGGCTGCAAGGGGCGATCGCGGTTTCCTTGCAGCCCCTTTCGGGAATGGAAGAGAGGTGCAGAGGGCTCTCCTCTGCGCCTCTGTTCCCCCAAAGAGGGGGCTGCAAGGGGGCGATCGCGGTTTCCTTGCAGCCCCTCTTCGGGAATGGAAGAGAGGTGCAGAAGGCTCCTCTGCGCCTCTGTTCCCCGAGAGGGGGCTGCAGGGGGCGATCGCGCGGTTTCCTTGCAGCCCCCTCTTCGGGAATGGAAGAGAGGTGCAGAGGGCTCTCCTCTGCGCCTCTGTTCCCGAAGAGGGGGCTGCAAGGGGCGATCGCGGTGTTTCCTTGCAGCCTTTCGGGAATGGAAGAGAGGTGCAGAGGGCTCTCCTCTGCACCTCTGTTCCCTTCCCTGAAGAGGGGGCTGCAAGGGGATCGCCCCTTGCAGCCCTCTTCGGGAAGGGAACAGAGGCGCAGAGGAGAGCCCTCTGCACCCTCTTCCATTCCCCGAAAAGGGGCTGCAAGGAGAGCGATCGATCGCCCTTGCAGCCCCTCTTCGGGAAGGGAACAGAGGTGCAGAGGAGGCCCTCTGCACCTCTCTTCCATTCCCCCAAAAGGGGGCTGCAAGGAGAGCGATCGATCCCCTTCTGCAGCCCCTCTTCCGGGAACAGAGGCGCAGAGGAGAGCCTTCTGCACCTCTCTTCCATTCCCGAAGACCCCGAAGAGGGGGCTGCAAGGAAACCGCGCGATCGCCCCCCTGCAGCCCCCTCTTCGGGGAAGGGAACAGAGGCGCAGAGGAGAGCCCTCTGCACCTCTCTTCCATTCCCCGAAGAGGGGGCTGCAAGGAGAGCGATCGAGCGGTTTCCCTGCAGCCCCCTCTTCGGGGAACGGAACACAGGCGGCAGAGGGCTCTCAGCCGGCTTAGAGGCGGCCGCAGGGAGGGCGGTGGCGGCGGAGGAGGAGGAGGCGGGACCGAGTGACGCGGCGGCCGGGGGTACGGCTTACTTTCGGGGTACGGCTTATATTAGCCGACCCCTCTGACACCCCCGATACGTCTTACAATCGGGGGTGTCTTACTATCGGGGAAACACGGTATAACCCCATTTGTGTTTTGTGTAACAGAATAAGTTTGTGCCTCTGAGGAAGTATAAAACCAATCAAGATTTGTACCCATTTGTGTCATAATAAATTATTTACATCTTAAAAGAAAAACACCTCTGTTAGTTCTTTTATTGGTGGTGGCCCTCAAGGTCAGTGGTCAGACAGACAAATGGTGGCAGTGTGGTCAAGTGGTTACTGAGAAATTTAAAGTCTCTGCAATTCAATGGTTAGTGGGGGAGATAGTCTACCCTGCCATAAGACAGAAGTTGCTGAGGTAACTTCGAGGCCCCCTTGCATTTAGGGTTAGCAGTTTGGATTCCGAAAGATTGTCCAGTCTGAGGCCGGTCAACAAGGGGTTGTCACACCCCGGGATAGAGAAACCACGTCCTTGCCTTCTTACAAGGTATCTATAGCCCAGGTGCGACGGCACAGAGTTTGAGTAGCATGCTGTCTAGTAGACAGCAGTGGTTCTCAACCTGTGTGTCCCCAGTGTTTTGGCCCAGAAATCCCAACCAGTTTACCAGGTTGTTAGGATTTCTGGGAGTTGAAAGGCCAAAACATGTAGGGACCCACAGGTTGAGAACCGCTGCTATACATGAAGTTTGTTTCCATTCAGATACATCAGGACCAATGCACAGCAACCATGCTGCTGGCTCTCCTTGGGCCATGTAGTAACTATGTTCCATTTGCTTCTGAAACACTGAGCGAAGACACAATCCAACTTATATTGTTGTATGCCTTCAAGTTGTTTCCAACATATGGAGACCCCGAGGTGGTTTCCTGGAGCTGAAAATGCAGGACTTGCACACTGTTCAACCAGAGCAGGGATTCAGAACCTGGTCTCCAGAACTGTAATCCAAAACTCAAACCGCCATGTCACACTGGCTTTATGTCCAACTTTATGCAAATTGCAGTTAAATTTATGATATTGTAACGCCCCAACAAGGTGCCAGCTTAAATAAATAAAGTCATAATCTTCCCCCTTTCTAAAACCCAACCACACTTTCTCCTCCATGGTCCACACAAGCACTCACAGATGTATTTGCCAGCTGATGCCCGAGAGTCAGTGGCTACAATCACTCCATGTTGGAACGTAAAGGCCAGGGTGGTGGTGCCGTGGGCCAGCTCGATACGGTGCCCCTTATCACTGCCTTCGCAGTGGGTCTGCAAGAACTCAGAAGGCTAAGAGAAAAGAAGAACAGGAGCTTAGCACACCTCACTTTGCGACTGTAGATAGGACCAGCAACCAACAAGCTTTGGGTCACCCGTGGACTGAGAAAGGCGACATACAAATATAGTAAATAAAAAGCTTTACTAACATTGGCTGTATTGCTCTAGTCCAGTGTTTCCCAACCAGTGTGCCGTGGCACACTAGTGTGCCCTGAGCGATCATCAGGTGTGCCGTGAGTAATTGGCACTCCCTCCTAGCAGCAGCCCTCTCACAGGTTTCCAAGAAAGAAATTGAGCCTCTCCGCTTGGAAATGTTTTTATTTTTGTTTAATATTTTACTGGATTTTTCGAGAGTTGCCTCCCCCCTCACTCCAAGGAACTGTTTATAACAGCTTCATGACATCCATAGTTAACTGGAAGCAAGTTTCACTCAGGGTGAAATTTCACAAAGGTCTGGAGAACAAGCTCTATGAGGAGCGGCTTGAAGAGCTGGGCATGTTTAGCCTGAAGAAGAAAAGGCTGAGAGAAGACATGATAGCCATGTATAAATATGTGAGAGGAAGTCCTATATATGTTGTGTTAATCGAAACAGGCCCGGGTTTCACACTGAGTGTATAAATACATTTAAAAACATATTAACTATATGTATTACTGTGTTAAAATGTCATTTTTTGTCATTTTGGTTGGTGGTGTGACCCAGGATTTTGTAAATGTAAAAAATGTGCCGCAGCTCAAAAAAGGTTGAAAAACACTGCTATAGTCCACATCTGTCAAACTGAAGGCCCAAGGGCTGAATCTGGCCTACCATGTCTTTTTTATGGCCCTCCAAATATATTATTATTATTATTTATTTGTACCCCTCCACCATCTCCCCGAAGGGACTCGGGGCAGCTAACATGAGGCCAAGCCCAAATAATTAAAATAAAGCAAAAAAGTACATATAAAACAGATAACATCAAATAAAAAGGCTTAACAATAATATAGTAATGCAATTAAATATATGCTGGACAACAACTCCTGTCTTCCTCATCATTAGACATAATGATTAGTACTGATGGAAGTTGTGATACTGGAACATCTGAAAGGCTGTTCAGTCAAGAGAATGGGGATTGGGTTTAGATACAAGCAGGCATGTAGCGGGGGGGGGGGGGTTGCATAATTCAACAGATATATAAACCCTACTTGCCCAATTTCCAACAGACCACACAACCTCTGAGGGTGCCTGCCAGAGATGCAGGTGAAATGTCAGGAGAGAATGCTTTCGGAACATGGCCGGAAAACTCACATCAACCCAGTTAACATGCTGTTTGGGTCAGAGCCAGTGTGTTATGATTCGAGCATTGGGCTATGACTCTGAATCCAATAGAAGAAGAGAATGGTCATCTGAGTGAGAGAGGATCTACCCTAGCAAACCTTTTGTATTGTTATCCCAATACCCCCGTGCAAATGGGATATATTGAGCATGGTGATCAGATCATGATATGAATACACATAACAGTTTAAATAATGTACCAGTAAGGCCTTCTCGCGGACCACCCTGAGAATTTGGAGCTACATGCCTGGGTTGAGTGGTTTATAATGATAAATCTTTTGTTGGGCTCTGTTAGGTGATTGTTTCCTGTCTGGAATTCCCCTGTTTTCTGAGTGTTCCTCTTTATTTACTTTTAGAGTTTTTGGTTTTTTTAATACTGGTGGCCAGGTTTTGTTCATTTTCCTGGTTTCTTCCTTTCTGTTGAAATTGTCCATGGAAATGGATGTCAATGGCTTCTTTGTGTAGCCTGACATAGTGGTTGTGAGAGTGGTCCAGCATTTCTGGACTGGCTGTTAGGAATTAGGGGAGTAGAAGTCCAAACCTCCCGGGAGGGAGGGCCGAAGTTGGCTCATGCCTGGTGTACGAGGGCAGGTCAATAAGTCCGTGACTTTTTGAATGAAACACAGGTTTTTGGATAAAAAATCCTTTTATTTTTCAACGTAGTCTCCTTTGAGCTCTATACACTTTGTCCAACGTTTCTCCATTTTTTATCCCTCCCAAAAAATAAGATTTGTCGAGGCCATCAAAATAGGTATTTGTTTGTGAGATGATTTCATTGTTGGAGTCAAATCTCTTTCTACCGAGCCATTTCTTCAAGTTTGGAAACAAGAAATAGTCCCTCGGGGCTCAATCCGGAGAATAGGGCGGATGAGGGAGCAATTCGTATCCCAATTCATGAATTGTTGCCGTGGAAACTGCACATGTGTGCACCCTTGCATTGTCCTGGTGCAAAATAACTTTTTTCTTGGCCAAATGTGGTTGTTTTTTTTCTCAAATCCTCATTAAATCAACCCAATAAATTGGCATAATATTTGCCATAGATTGTTTTACCCTTTTGAAGATAGTCGATGTGGATTATACCGCGTGCATCCCAAAAAACAGTCACCATGACTTTATTGGCTGACAAACCCACCTTGGCCTTCTTTGGCGCCGATTCACCCCGAGAAACCCACTGTTTTGACTGCAATTTGGTCTCTGGTGTGTTGTGGTGGATCCACGTTTCATCCACGGTTATGAAAGGGCGCAAAAAACATCCATATTGCGATTGAACAACGGCAAACACTCCTGTCAAATTGTCACATGATTGCGTTTGTGATCGATTGTGAGTGAATGTGGCACCCATCCTGCGGAAAGCTTTCTCATACCCAAGTGATCATTTAAAATTGAAACCACTGAGCCACATGAGATGTCGATAGCTTCCACAATCTCTCCCACCTTCAATCTGCGATCGGCCACCACCATATCGTGAAGTTTTTCAATTGTTTCAGGTGTAGAGACCTCAACTGGGCGTCCAGAACGTTCGGCATCTTCTGTGCTTTTACGGCCACAACAAAATTCAGTAAACCACCTTTTTACCATTGAAATTGATGGTGCAGAGTCCCCATAGTATTTATCAAGCTTAGCCTTGGTTTGAGTGATGGTTTTTTTCCGCAAAAAATAATGCTTAATGAGCACACGAAATTCACTTTTTTCCATTTTCTCCTCCAATCACGCGGTAGTCTGCTATCAATGGGTGTCAAACACAAACTAACTGGCGCAGTTTGTTCAAATTTTGACAGGAGTCAACTGACAGGTGCCTGTTGACAGGAGCAGTGTTGCCCTTTCAGTTAAGAGGCGGGAAATTCAAAAAGTCACGGACTTATTGACCCGTCCTCGTAGATGGATGCCCCTTTGGCTCCCCTTGGGCTGCTGTATTTTGGGAAGGGAAAGCCCTGATGTTCACGCCTTCACCCACCTGAAACCCTTCTCTCCTGCTCGCGGGTTCTAAAGGCAGCGGGCTCCCAAGGCGCGCGCTCAGAAGTTGCCTCCCCTCCAAGGCTCCCTTCCCCTCCTTCCTTCCTTCTCTGCCTGCCTGCACTGACCTGCCTCCCGGGCGGCACAGCGATGCGGGGCTCCCGCGTCCCGAAGGCGTAGTGCCCGGCCTCGTGGGGGGAGACCCGGAGGTGGTCCCGGGGGTCCCAGTCCCAGGCCTTGGAGGGCAAGGGCGCCCCGCACAACTCCAGTAGCGCCATCGCGGGATTCCTTCCTCCTGTCTTCGCTCCCGAGAACGCGAAAGCAAAAGCGAAAGGAGCTTTGGAAGGGAGGGAGGAGGAAGGGGCGCCTTGAAGAGGGTGGCGGGGGTCACTCTCACCATGGAGGGGAAAGTCCACCAACCTCCATTGGGTCCCAAGATATCTCAGGATGGATGAGCAATACAATGGTTCCAAAATCTAGGAAGGTAAGCTCCCCACTCCAAAGCAAACTTGGGTCCCGACATCTCTCTTTGTGGATTGTAAGGGATTCCAAACTTCTTTTTTGGGGGGGGGGGGGGCACCCCAAATCAAACATGAAGGTTCCAAGATCTTTCAAAGGTGGAGGCATTACTTTTCATTCAACCCTCGCACCTCCACTGATTGACTTTGCAGCTGCAAAGACTCTCTGGAATTACTTCGCAAACAAAGATTCGTAGGAAGGACTCATCCCATTTTACAAGTGCGTTGAGAACTAAAAAGGCCAATCTGAGATAGGCAAGTTCGGTTGCAGAAAGCACAGCAGAAAGTCTCCTTGGGTGATGTTGTTTCCTAGTTGCGGTTCTTTCTGTGTTGTCGTTTCTCTTCGAGACCCGTTCGGCGAGTCTTCTCAAAAGAGGCCTCAGCATTATGGATAGTGCGTCTCCATGCCTCCCGATGTGAGGCCAGGGTGGACCATTGTTGGGGATCAATCTGGCCGAGCCTGAGATGTTGTTTCAGGGAGTCCTTCTATCTCTTTTTGGGGGCGCCTCTCTTGCGCTGACCCGTGGCGAGTTCACCGTAAAGTATCTTTGGGAGGCGGTGATCCTCCATCCTAGAGACGTGCCCTGCTTAACGCAGCTGTGTTCTCAATAGCATGGCTTCAAATGCTGGTGATCCCTGCTTGCTCAAGGACAGCAACATTCGTCACTTAGTCCAGTGTACATTTAGGATTGTGCGAAGACAGCGCTGAAGAAAGCGTTCGAGGGGTAGGTGTTGGCGATAGATCCTCGCACCTCCACTGATTGACCTTGGAGCTGTAAAGGCTACTCAATGCTATTTAAGCCTGCTCATTGCAAGCTCCCGGGAGCACAATGGGTTAGCCCTTGTGCTGGCAGGACTGAAGGCCGACAGGTCAGAGGTTCGAATCCGGGGAGGGCGCGGATGAGCTCCCTCTGTCATCTCCAGCTCCCCATGCAGGGACATGAGAGAAGCCTCCCACAAGGATGGTCAAACATCAAAACATCCGGGCAACATCCCCTGGGCAACACCCTTGCAGACGGCCAATTCTCTCACACCAGAAGCGACTTGCAGTTTCTCAAGTCGCTCCTGACCTGGAAACAAATTTATTTGCCAAGCCCGCACTCTTTCTCTCTGGAAGACCCAATGGGCATCGGAGTGTGGTGGGGATGTCCCTGGCCATCCTCTTCCTCCTCACCTTGAGTCCCATCATCCGCGCGAGCGGCTCCTCTCGGGGTGCGTGCTCCCCCCCTTTGAAACCAGGGGGTGGTGATGTAAGCGGGGAGCCACGGGATCTATAAAGGTTTGTGACCTTTCGGGGGGACAGAGGGCGATGGTGGAGCCGCTCGAGGAGGAGACGGAGGAGGAGGAGGAATAGAAGAAGGAGAGCGTCCTCTCTTGAAGAGAGAGAGAGAGCGCGCAAGGAGAGTGCCAAGGCAGGAGAAGCTACACTTCTGCAAAGCAGACCCCACCCCACCCTTCCACAGCCAGCCAGTAGAGCTGTTCTACAATTTCGGATATACCCGAATTTCGGAAGTTTTTCGGATACTTCCAACTTTTAAAGCAATTTCGAGAGCAACCCTCCCAACAGGAATTCCGAAATTCCAAATTTCCGAATTCTGAATTTCAGATGTCATTTCCGAATTTTCTTGCTGATTGTTTATTGGCTGATGGCTAACAGCTGACTCTCCCTTCTGCTGATTTTTTGCCCATTTTGAAAGCGGATGCCATTTCGAAGACTTCCAAATTTGAAATACTTCCGAATCAATTTCGAATTTTTTCGGAAGTCCATATAATCTGAAACGACAGCTACAATTAGATCCAAACGAGTTTTGAAACGTTTTTTCTTGGATCAACCAGCCCTACCAGCCAGCCAGCCCTGGCCCTCCACTTGGCACAACTTAGGCGCTCCCAGCCCAATGCTCTTGAGCTTCCCTTCTACATAACTTGGGCGCTCCCAGCCCTCCGCATGAGAACTGGAGAAACACGGGTTTCCTACAGATCTCATGCAGAGGGATGTTATCCCGCATCCAATCTGCAGCCAATGAGGGGAATCCAACCCTAGAAGGGCGGAAATCTGATCCGAGCCCTTTTTGAAAATGGCAGCCGCTGCTAAGAATATGCAAATTTACTTCCTGGTTGCTTAAAGCGCTTCAAAAACATTTCAAAAGTGAATTAGAAATGAATTTATAACGACTGTCATAGCCTTACGAAAAACCTAACCAGGCCTAGTAGGCAAGTATCCCAAACTCTGGAGGGTGGAGGAATACTCTGTCCAACATTAGGGTCACATGACCTCATTATGAATAGGCAAGTCTTCCAAAATCTGGAGCAGGGACCCAAAATCCACAATACTTTGGATTGCAAGACCTCTTACAATGAATAGCCAAGTATTTCATTTAAAAAGAGAGGGGGGTGTATATCTTGGGATCCAAAGTGTGCTAGATTTTGAATTCCCCTGACCCTAGATTTTGGAATACATTGCATGTCCTTAAGCAGAGATCTTGGAGGCTCATGTCTAAACAAGACATTTGTTTTTAAGTTTCATTAGCACCATATAGATCAGTGTTTTTCAACCTTTTTTGAGCCGTGGCACATTTTTTACATTTACAAAATCCTGGGGCACACCACCAACCAAAATGACACAAAATGACTGTCAGGATCATGAAATCTGAGCTGGTGTTGCTCTGATTTCTTGACCTGCCTGCATTTGTTCTGGTCTCTTGACTCTGCTCACGAGATAAGATATCTCCAGGTGCTGGCCTTGGGAGGCTTGGGCCACACCACACCAACATGAGAAGCACCGACATGAACATTGCTGACTCAGGAAGGATATGAGGAAATATCCACTGAACATTGAGGCTACTGGGTCAAAGGGGATATGATGCAACCTCTGCTGGCATTGCATGTCAGGGGTTGGGCCTTTGGGATGATGGACAGGTGATGGGGGTGTGTTTGGTATATAAGCTGTGTTTGTTCCTGTGATGCCAATTCTGGTATCAAAGGTGTTATACCTTCAATAAACTTCGTGAGATCGAGTTGCTGTCCATGCATGGTCTTTACAAGGGTTGGAGTGTTATCATCACAGAATGCCAGAATTCCTATACTGCCTATCGTAGATGATTCTGCTGAGGGCTTGTGTAGCCATCCGCAATGTTGAAACCCTTCACAGGGGTGGAGTGGGTGAATCCTGAGCAGTTCTGGGACGCGGATGAAGACGGTGCCGTGACGGGTGGATGGAGCATGTCTGCCTACGAGCTTTGCGGACCGTATGGGAAGGTGAGGACGGAAGTTGGTTTGTCCCAGCCTTCCTGGAAGGAAAGTGAGGAGGATGGAGCTGGACTGAAGCAGCCAGGGGCCAGGAGCCAACGCCGCCGTGGAGGAAGGCGTAGCAGAGGCAAACCTGCCAAAGCTGATAAGAGCCATGACGATTCGAGAGCCCCGAGTGAGGTGGAGCAGCAGCAGGCTTGGCTGATCCTGCACCGGCTGTTCCCTCACTGGGTGATGGAAGGATCGTCGGATGGTGCCCTTCTTGGGAGAAGAGGCGGGAAAAGTTGCCCAGAGAAGTGGATTCGCAGGAGTTCGCTCAGGTGGGCTGTCGAGGGCTGAGGGCCTTGCCCAGAGAAGTGGACTTGCAGGAGTTCGGCTCAGGTGGGCTATCAAGGGGGCCCAGGAGGGCCGCCAGAAGCAGATTGCCAGGGTCTGTTCAGGTGGGCTATGAAGCTGGAGGGACCAGAGAAGATCCCAGAGAGAGAGTTGGGGCTCGAGTGGGGTCTCAGGTGGACCTGGTGCTGGCTCAAGGTGGACCGGGCTGCAGCGAAGAAGGTGCTGTGCAGTCCTCTGTTTGGAACAGAGAAGGGAGCTGGTCAGGAGTTGCA
>JARBWK010000001.1:212885563-212913119 GCA_030556195.1 Anolis apletophallus
AAAATGCTGAACTTGGGGATGAACTGTGGGCCGATGTTCCAATAACCAGTATATTAATTTTGACTTTGGGAAAGAATGGCAACTGGGTTGTGTTATGCTTACTGTGGAAAATGCTATTATATGAGGGATGTGTCCTTAAAGGGTTTAGAGCTGGGATGGTTTCAATATGGAGAAAAGGGGTCACTTGAATGTATTGCCCCAAATATGTGTTAAGATGAGTTTATGGTAATTGACCACGGAATGATAGATAGGTTGTGATATGAAGGTCAGAGAGTTATTCATGCTGATGAGGGGTAGTATTGCATAAGTTTAGGTTAGCTGATAATGTAGATGCAATACTCACATGTGTTATGTAGATTAGAAATTGGAAAGGGCAAGATGATTATTTCATGTATGTAATATGGTTTGAGAATGTTTAGACATGCATCTATTGTTAGAAATGTTAGATGGGGATGATATTTCGGATGTATATTATAGGTAAATGGTATAGATATGATATCTATTGTTTACCTGGGAGTGTCTTTTGAAAATGTATATTCTGTTGTTGTATTGAGGGTTTTGTTCCCGGTATTTAGAAGGATAGGTACAGCCTTTGTCGGGGCCTGCAATGATGCTAATTGCGGCAGGAAGGTTGTTTTAGGTGGAGGATAGGCTTCAGAGTCAGTTTGGAAATGATATTATCTCCTGTTGAATTTGCCAGGAGGAGAGGTGTTTTGGGATATAGTAATAGTTAAGATGTGTACGTGTTTTTTATACGCAGATGGCCATGCCTGCGTTCCAGTGTTGGAGTGCTCCGTTGGGAGGATAGATTTTAGGGTTAGTTTAGAAGTTATGGTATTGTTAGTACCTTGTGGTTATAGTGGTGGCGTATGAATAGGTTTAGGTGAGTGCCAGGATGGAATGGGATGGAATGGGAAGTTGTAGTTTTCCTAGGCGTTTTTCCCCAAGTGAGGGGGTGTAGTGGTTTGTTCAGAGGAATAGAGTACTAGGATGGCGTGTTGGAATTGAAATGGACGTGTGGATGTATGTAATGGCTAGGTAGCTTAGATAGCTGTGTTTTGTTGCACGAGAGATTGGTTAATGACTTTTGCCAAGGGGCCAAGGGTATTGGATTTCTTTTGTATGGTTAGCTTGCCACAGTGGAATTAATCCTGTGTAGCTGGTTGATGAACTCGAGGTAGATGTGGTTCATGATAGATTATAAAGCGGTTGATGGCTGTATAGAGAGTTGTAGTTTGATTAGTACCTCCTGCCATCGCAGTAGAGGGGGTTGTAGTTTCCCAGGCGCTTCTTGCTATGTGAGGAGGTGTAGGAGTGATTAGTTTGGCACAGTTGATTTAGTCCTGTGTAATGGGTTCTACTGGTTGACAAAGTCAAAGTTGAGTGGAGATTTGGATTGAGTTATAGGTGGAGAAGGCATGGATGTGTTTTGGCTGTTTAGGGAATTGTAGTTTTGTACTTGGTACCTCCTGCTTTTGCAGTGGAAGGTTTTGGGAGCTATAGAGCTTGGAATCTTAATGGTGTAATTTTGGTGTTTTCCTGTAAGAATGCGCAGTTGACTTATTCCTGTGCGATGAGGTGATAGGTGAGTTAAGTCAGAGAGTTTGATGGGTTTTGTAGTAGTGATTGGTTATATAGCGAAGTGTAATTTTATGGGTGTTAAAATGGAGGTTTGGAGTTCTGGACCATGCAGTTGTAGAATGATGGGCATGGTAGTAGAAGGGTAGCGTGTGAAGAGTGCTTAGAAATGTCTAAGGGTAGAAATTGGCCTTGAACAAGCTAAGTGTTTGTGATAAGAGGAATGTCTGATTATCTGAGTGTATAGGAGTTCAGAGTGGTGTGTGGAGAGTAGCTTTGTCCCAGTGTGTGTACAACTGGAGTAAGGCTGAGGTGGGCTCACTTCGCCTTGGGAGTTATAGAGCTGGTTGTGACTTTGGTGGGTGCTGGGATAGAATTCAGATGATAAGAGTAGGATAGCGTTTTGAGTCCTCTTTTCCCACAGGGGGGGAGGGGAGAGGCATTTTGTCAGGATCATGAAATCTGAGGTGGTGTTGCTCTGATTTCTTGACCTGCCTGCATTTGTTCTGGTCTCTTGACTCTGCTCACGAGATAAGATATCTCCAGGTGCTGGCCTTGGGAGGCTTGGGCCACACCACACCAACATGAGAAGCACCGACATGAACATTGCTGACTCAGGAAGGATATGAGGAAATATCCACTGAACATTGAGGCTACTGGGTCAAAGGGGATATGATGCAACCTCTGCTGGGCATTGCATGTCAGGGGGGTTGGGCCTTTGGGATGATGGACAGGTGATGGGGGTGTGTTTGGTATATAAGCTGTGTTTGTTCCTATGATGCCAATTCTGGCATCAAAGGTGTTATACCTTCAATAAACTTCGTGAGATCGAGTTGCTGTCCATGCATGGTCTTTACAAGGGTTGGAGCGTTATCATCACAATGACACTCTAACACAGTAATACATACAGTTAATATGTTTTGAAATGCATTTATACACTCGGTGTGAAACCTGGGCCTGTTTCGATGAACACAACATAGATATCTTGGCAGGAAACAAAACATACTAATACTAACCCAAGGAGGGACCATCAGTCAAAAAATTGATTTTGTCATTTGGGAGTTGTAGTTGCTGGGAGTTATAGTTCACCCGCAATCAAAGAGCATTCTGAACTCTACCAATGATGGAATGGACTCAAACTTCCCACACAGAACTCACATAATCAAGAGAAAATACTATAAGAGTTTGGTGAGCATTGACCTTGAGTTTTGGAGTTGTAGTTCACCTATATCCAGAGAGCACTGTGGACTGAAACAATGTTGGATCAGGACCAAACTTGGCATGAATATTCAATATGCCCAAATGTGAACACAGATGGAGTTTGGGGGAAATAGACCTTGACATTTGGGAGTTACAGTTTCTGGGATTTATAGTTAACACACAATCAAAGAGCATCCTGAACTCTTGCAACAATGTAATTGAACCAAACTTGGCATATTGAACTCTCATTACCAACAGAAAGTACTGAAAGGGTTTGCTTGGGAATTGACCTACACTCAGAGAGCACTGTGGACTCAAACAATGTTATGTTGTTGTTTGTTTTCTATCCAGAATCACAATGTTGGAAGGAGGCCCGCCACTTTAAGGTCCCTAAAACAGGCTTGGGAAAACTTTGGCCCTCTGGGTGCTTTGGACTCCAACTCCCACCATTCCTAACAGCCTGAGGCCCTTTCCTGCTTAAGTGGCTGAGGGGGGGAAAGGAAAGGGCCTGAGGCTGCTAGGAATGGTGGGAGTTGGAGTCCAAAACACCTGGAAGGTCCAAGTTTGCCCATGCCAGCTTTAGACAGAGACCTCTTCCTCCCCCTTCCCCTTCGCGCCCTCCCCCACCGCCCTGCCGAACACTTGTGGAGTGGATAAGAAAAAGTGTTCGGCAGGAGGGGGGAAGAAAGGGTATTGGAGGTTCCAATTTCCCACGGCACACCTGACGATCGCTCACCGGTTGGGAAACACTGATATATATCAGGCATGGGCAAACTTTGGCCCTCTGGATGTTTTGGACTTCAACTCCCACCATTCCTAACAGCAAGTGGGTCTGTTGGTCAAAGTTGGTCTGCACTGAAAGCAAAAGTGTCACCACAGCAGACACTCCTGGGGACACTTTTGCATTCTGGGCTATTTCAGAATTCTGAATAAGGGATGATCAACCTATAGTTGCATCATTTTAATCATCACAGTTATACTTATTGGTCCATGCTGTCAGATAAGCTACTGTTCAGTAATTCACTTGTTTTTGTGCCTCTTTGGCTCATGATGGTTTCTTTTTCGGGGGACCGAGAGTGTATGAATCACCCAAGGTTCACTCAGGGGCTTTCCGTAACCGAGCAGAGAATCGAATTGTGGTATTCAGAGTTCAGTGGCCAAACCACAAAGTCACATTGCTTCTCTTGTTTTTCTTACTCAATATTTAACCATTTGTTATTTAAAATTCTATTAGTAATTTCAACAGGGCATCATAATGCCACAGCACTTAATTTAATCATGTTAGTTTTGTAATAATGCTTATTGATTTGCCGTTGGTGCTTGTGAAGTGCCGTCAAGACATCTTCTACTTCGACCCTCTGAATGAGAGACTTCAAAATCCTGTTTTGCAAACTGCCATAGCTTCCTGTTCACAATATGCAGAGTTGTGACTTCCTGGATTGAATCTCTCCATCGACATCTTGACAAAGTACAGACCGAACATTATCAGCTCCCCTTTACCTACCTCCTAAAGCAGCGTTTCTCAATCTGGGGCTTGGGACTACTGGGAGGGGGGGTCATGAGGGATTTTCAGAGGGGTCACCAAAGACCATCAGAAAACATATATTTCTGGTGATCTTAGAAACCCCTTTGGCAGAGAAGGCTGAAGAGATCTCTGCCTGTCCTTCTCTTCCTTTTTGGAAACTGATGGCGAATCCTCCCACTGAAAGCCCTCCTCCGCTGTGATTGGCCAGCCTCTCAGCCAAGGAGAGGGTGGTTTCTGAGACTCCAAGAGGGGAGGGGAGAGCAGGCATGCTTGGCGCATGGCAACATGGTCTGCATGTGCAGACTAGGGAGAGCGTGCGAGGCTGGAGGGAGGCCAACAAGCCCCTTCAAGACACTGGGCTTCTGTGTGGGAAATTTGAACCAATTCTATTTTTGGTGGGGTTTGGAATGTTCTTTGATTGTAGGTGAACTATAAATCCCAGCAACTTTCGTACCCCAATGTCAAGATTTGTTTTCCCCAAACTCCACCAGTCTTCACATTTGGGCATATTGAGTATTCGTGCCAAGTTTGGTCCAGATCCATCATTGTTTGAGTCCACAGTGCTCTCTGGATATAGGTGAACTACAATTCTAAAACTCAAGGTCAGTGCCCATGAAACCCAGTATTTTCTGTTGGTCATGGGAGTTCTGTATGCCAAGTTTGGTTCCATTCCATCGTTGGTGGAGTTCAGAAGGCTCTTTGATTGTAGTTTAACTATAAATCCCAGCAACTACAACTCCCAAATGACAAAATCAATCCCCTCCCCCAACCCTATCAGTATTCAAATTCGGGCATATTGGGTATTTGTGCCAAATTTGGTCCAGTGAGTGAAAATACATCCTGCATATTGGATATTTACATTACAGTTCCTAACAGTAGCAAAAATACATTATGAAGTAGCAACAAAAGTAATGTTATGTTTGGGGGTCACCACAACTGTACTAAGGGGTCGTGGCATTAGGAAGGTTAAGAAACACTGTCCTAAAGCAAGTGCGGTGTAGTAGTTTGAGCTTGGACTATGACTCGGTAGACAAGAACTTACATTCTTGCTCAGCCTTTGGTCCCACTCTCTCAGTCTCAGAAGAAGACAATGAAAAGCTTTCTCAGAAATTTTGCCAGGAACCCCTTGTGATGGGTTCAACATATGTCAGAAATAACTTGAAAGCACGCAAACACAAAGCCAGCTTGGTTCTTGTCGCTCCCAAGGTGGGAAATCTCACTCAAGCCACCCTGGCTGTAAAATAATTAATGTAGCGTGCATGACCAATAACTTCCTGCTGTTTTACACCACCCACAATGTGCTCCCTGCGATACGGCTGCCCTTTGCTCGCTGTCAGGGCAACCTTGCTATATTCAATGAAGAGCTGCTCAATAAGAATCGGGATGTTGTCACTTTTTTCATTTTGTGTCAAAAGCATTGCATAAATAAAAACAGAAGGAGCACAAGCGGCTAAATAATCTTAGACCAAAAATGGGCAACAGCAACCACATTGTCTGTAGCTTTAAGCCATTCTTCCACCAGGCAGGGCATGGTGGGTAAGCACACATATGCAGAGTTGTTTGTTCTGCTCTACAGTCACACAAGATGGAGGATTCTTCTAGGCCGGGCAATGGTTCTCAACCTTCCTGGATCTGGACCAACCCCTTAATACAGTTCCTCCTGTTGTGGTGACCCCCAACCATAACATTATTTTTCTTGCTTCTTCATAACTGTAATTTTGCTACTGTTATGAATTGTAATGTAAATATCTGACATGCAGGATGTATTTTCATTCACTGGACCAAATTTAGAAAAAATGCCCGATGCACCAAAATTTGAATACTGGTGGGGTTGGTGGGGGGGGGGGTGTGATTTGACATTTGGGAGTTGTAGTTGCTGGGATTTATCGTTCACCTACAATCAAAGAGCATTCTGAACTCCACCAATGATGGAATTGGCACACAGAACTCCCACGACCAACAGAAAATACTGGAAGGGTTTGGTGGGCATTGAGTTTTGGAGTTGTAGTTCACCTACATCCAGAGAGCACTGTAGACTCAGACAATGAGGAGTGTGTACCAAACTTGGCACGAATACTCAATATGCCGAAATGTGAACACTGGTGGAGTTTGGGAAAAATAGGCCTTGACATTTGGGAGTTGTAGTTGCTGGGATTTATAGTTCACCTACAATTAAAGAGCATTCTGAACCCCACCAATGCTGGAACTGAACCAAACTTGGCACACAGAACCCCCATGAGCAACAGAAAATATTGCATTTTCTGATGGTCTTTGGTGACCCTTCTGACACCCCCTCGTGACCCCCCAGGGGTCCCAACCCCCAGGTTGGGAAACACTGTTCTAGGTTGTGCCATTTTGCCAGGTTGTCTTTGGATCTGCCCATTCCACTTCTGATTCTGTTCAGGGACTTCTGAGTTGCCCGTTCTTTGTTTGCTCCTGGAGAAAGACCCTTGTGTGTGTGTGTGTGTGGGGGGGGGGTCGGGTCATCCAATTGGGATTTACTGATTAGCTGCCCAGAGGGATACCCTTGCTGTTGATGGGAGAACGTTAAGAGGAGTGGTGGTTCTCATGAAGCTTTTCCTTGATTTAAGTCTACTGGGAGGAGGCTGATAGCCATGCAGTAGGTGGCTTTCACAGTGTTCAACATTATTTTTCTCACAGTTGGCGGCAACTTCCCATCGCACATCAGGGGGGAAATGCCAGCATTGTCACTGAACAGGCAGAAATCCAACAAGCGGATGTGTAGCCATTGTGATGTAAATATCTTTGGTATAAAACGGAACAATTAAGATTGGCTTTCTGAATTTTGTGTGTGTGGACTTAAACCTGTGAAGGGTCAAACCCCTGGGTGCAGAATCCCTGGAGGCAGAGGACCATTTCCCATTTCCACCACCAGAGGATACAAGACACAAGCATGAGTGGGCAGTGAGGGAAACCTTCCTTTCACTGCTGCGTCCATTTAGCAACAGATGACTCAATCCTAGAACTCCATAAAGATTGGCTCAGCTAGAAGTTATTCTTTTGGGGGATTACCGCAGGAAAAACCCACACACTTATAGAGAGAATTGAGACAGGCGTACTCTACTCCTTTAAAAAGAAAAAAATGCTTCTGCTCACAGGTTCTTTCCCACCACCTTTTGCATTGGACCCAGCTTTGCTCATTGGAAACCCTTCCTTTCAAGGGGTTGCCACTTTTCTAAGCAAGCAAGGCTCTTCTGCATTAAACTACTGTACAAAAAATTGAATAAATCCCACAAGGGAATTCTCTTCCTCGGTGCATTTGCTGCCTTTTCTAGCTGGGAAAAGCTGCACCAGATGGTCCCATAACCTGCCCCAGTTAATATTTTAGTTCAGGAACTTGGACCAGTTTTCTAACTCTTCAAAGGCATCCCCATATCCAAGTGCATTACAGTAATCCAAATGGGATATGACCAATGCATGTGTCACTGTGGCCAGAGCTGGCACTTCAAGGAATAGGCGCAGTTGGTGCTAAAGCTATGAATGCGCAAAAGCACTTCTGCCCCCACACACACACACAAACTTAGTCTTCCAGAATCAAAGTTGAATCCAGGAGTAGCCCCAACTAATACAAGTTGAATCCATATCCCACGAACTGCTTTATGTCTAACCAGGGTGTAGCTACACTGTGTGGAATGAATGCAGTTTGGCACCTATGATGGAACTGCATAAGTCTCAGCTACTTTTGTTAGGCCACCTCACTCACAGTTTGAAAATAGTTACTTTTCTGTTAGCTTTATGAGTGTGGAGCTTAAGAAAACCTTTCCTGGTTTGGATCAATCCTTTTGCCTGGGCAAAGGGAGCCATCTTTAGTTTAGGGCAGTGGTTCCTAACCTGTGGTCTGTGGATAGGGTTGCCATCTGTCCCCTATTATACGGGACGTCCTGTATTTTTGCTCTGAATTTCGTGTCCCGTATTTTCAGCTCCTGTCCCGTACTGACAGGACAGGTGGCAGCAGGAAGCGAGGCCGGGCCAGCAGTGAGGAAGGAAGGAAGGACTCTACATGAATGCCCAGTAGCTGCCGCTCTCCCCACACAAACACTGGGTCTGGTCCGGCTTACTCACCCGAGCTGATAGCGCCATCTTGGAGTCTTATCTGGCTGCTCTAGCCCTCCCTCTTGAGCATAAAGAGAGGCGAGTGCAGAAGGGGAGCAGAAGGGGGAGGGGGTGATTTAGTTGCATGCACTGGGAGTAACGGACCAGAAGAGCCGGGCTTTCCTGGAAGGAAGGGAGGGCGGAAGGGGTGGGGCGGTGGCAGCAGGCGGCGCTCGTGGAGGGAGCCAGAGTGAGGTTCGCACACATGGCCGCTTGCGTCTTGAGCCTGCTGGGGCTTCTGGGCCTTGCGTGGCAGTCGTGGCGGTGGCCAAGTAGGAGGCCGTGCAGGACGGGATGAGGTGCCGGGTCCATGGAGGCGGCAGTGGGAGGTTTCTCTGGGAGCGTGGGAAAAAAGGAGGCCATATGAAACATAACCTCAATTATGTTTTATGAAGTGTCCCTTATTTTTGTGAAAAATCCCATATTTTAAAGTAACTGTCCCTTATTTCTTATATCAAAAAGTGGCAATCCTATCTGTGGACCACCAGTGGTCCGCAAGAATGAAAATATGGTCCACTACTACAACGTTGCAACAAGAGCAACTGGTCCCATGAAACTCTCTTATGGTGCCGAGGCTTATTAAATATGGTTTTCTGTGGGCGAGCAGATGGTGACTACTGGATAGTATATGTTCTGTATCATAAACTAGAGCTGATGTTGTCTATCCAATGTAATTTTCTGAATCAGCACCCCAAATAACCAAACTGAATCTAAAGTTGACCAAAAACTGGTTCATAACTCTTTTGGTACTAATGTTGGAGAGTGGTCCCTAGTCAAAGTGGTCCCTGGTAAAAAAAAAAAAAAAAAAAAAGGCTGTGAACCACTGGTTTAGGGTTATTACCACCAGGGAATCTTGGAAGCAAGATGTATCGGTAGTTGGTCCCAGTGAGATCCAGGCCTGGACAAGCCATTTCAAGCCAATAACCGACTAATTTGGGAACTCATCCAGCCATACTGGGACACCTCTGGTCAGTGACAATTTGTGGAGTTTCCAGTGCCTTCTGCGAGGCGCCAGTCCTCAATAGGAGGGACTTGCTCTCTCTACTCCTGGCCTGATTACCTTGGGCATTGAGCATCCCAGAGGTCCCTCTTCCAGAGAAAGTGGGCAAGGGAAACTTTCATCTTTTGTCTCCAGAATCACTCACGATCAGCAACTTTAAGAACAACCAGTTACCTTCAAACTTTTAAGTTGTAGGGAAATCCAATGCCTGGGTGGAGATAGACGCAAGACCAATTAATAAATCGTTATTGTTTCTTGAAAGCAATAGAATGGACATTTATTTTGTGTGGTTCCTTGCTCAAACAGGAAGGCTATCCAGCATCCCCCAAGCTGATAGAAAGTCAGGACATGTTAACGCTAAAGACATTTAAAGCAGCTTGGGTGCAACAGCACAGCACAGCACTTCAACTATCATGGCTCAATGCTATAGAATCCAGCACTCTTGGGCAGAGAAGGCTAAAAACTTCGTAAAACTACAACTCGCACGATTTCATAGCACTGAGCTACAGCAGTTGAAGTGGTGTCAAATTGGGTTAAGTCTGCAGTGTAAATGCCCTGAGTCACCTATGGGCTGAGAGGGGTGGTATACAAATATTATCTGTATACCTTTATAAAGCGGAATGTTTGTATGTATGTGTGCGGAGGGCGGGAGAGCGGGAGGGCGGATATGGGGTAGCCACTTTCACAGGCCACAGCTATATGTGGCAGCTATTTGCATAAAGTCCTTTGATTGGCCAGCCTTGGCACTCCAAAATTCCAAGTGCCAGCTATTTGCATAAAGTTCTTTGATTGGCCAGCCTCGCCAATCCAAAATTCTAAGTGCCAGCTATTTGCATAAAGTCCTTTGATTGGCCAGCCTTGGCACTCCAAAATTCTAAGTGCCAGCTATTTGCATAAAGTCCTTTGATTGGCCAGCCTTGGCACTCCAAAATTCTAAGGCACCAGACAGAGGGCATTGATAGCCACAGATTAGCCAGCATCCCAGAATCCAGGCCTCTACATTCAAACAACAGGATTTCTTCCCACTGAGGGGAAAATGCACCATCAACATTCCCTCCCCACTTGGCTCTGTGAAAACAAAATGGAATCCTGTTTTTCTCCCCCCTCAGCTTTTAGAAAATGGCTGCCTGCCATACCGCCATTTAAAGCTACCAAGTACCAGCAGAGCAGGCCAGAACATTACAGGCCCCAAAAAGAGAGTTTAGGGCAGGATGCCCCACGAATGATGGGATTTGCATCCCAATTCACTTCCCAGAAAACACTGTAGCCCCTACAAATCACAGACCAGGCCCAAAATTTACAGTAAGGCTTCATTAACTTGATTTTCCTGACTAGGCCTCAGTTAATAGGACATTGTGTATAGCCAGGCCCCAAGAGGGTTTAGGGCAGGATGGGCCACGAATGATGGGATTTGCATCCCAATTCACTTCCCAGAAAACACTGTAGCCCCTACAAATCACAGACCAGGCCCAAAATTTACAGTAAGGCTTCATTAACTTGATTTTCCTGACTAGGCCTCAGTTAATAGGACATTGTGTATAGCCAGGCCCCAAAAGAGAGTTTAGGGCAGGATGGGCCACGAATGATGGGATTTGCATCCCACTTCACTTCCCAGAAAACACTGTAGCCCCCTACAAATCACAAACCAGGCCCAAAATTTACAGTACGGCTTCATTAACTTGATTTCCCTGACTAGGCCTCAGTTAATGGGACATTGTGTATGGCCTGAATTAACAGTAACCAACCTTGGCACACTGAGCCCCTATGACCCATGATTCATTCTACTGCAGTTTGGAGTAGGGAGGACCACGGATGATGGGACTTGAAGTACCATCACAGGTTATGAGATTTGTAGTACTTTCAAACTCTTCATTCCCCACAGACCAAGGCGGCCCTGAACCACAAGACCAAACTTGGCACACAGTACCCCATGTCCCACACTTCATCCTACTGCAGTTTAGAGGAGGATGGGCCAGGAAGGATGGGATTTCAAGTACCTCCATTCACTTCCCAAGCCCGCTGCGACCCTCATCCAGTGCATAATCATGACCACACTTGGCACAAAAAGGCCCCCATGACCCAATGGACGTCCTGATGCAGTTCGGAGGGCGGACCACGGATTATGGGACTTAAAGTACCTCCACTCATTTCACCAGACCATTGCCAACCTCATCCAAACACTGATCTGTAGCAGCAAATTAGGAGTCCCAGAACTCCGGTGGCAAATAACTTTCTTACCAGCAGCGACGTGGACGCGCGGGCACAGGAACGAGAGGACGAGACAATTGACTGTTTTCAAAGTGAAGTCAAGTTTATTGAAATTCAACACCAGCTGGTGGGGTTCACCCACAGAACAAGCTGCTCCGGGCAAATCCTAACATACATTCTAAGAGCAGTCATTATATACCCCTCATGGCGGCAGATCTTGGCCCGCCCTTCTTCATAAACCCCATTGGCCGGTGTATCAGAACATATTTCATTATCCAATTAAACACAATACTTATTAGCATCATATCATTATCAGGCTTCTATTTGTTAGAACACTGTGGCGCAGCAAGAAATTCATTTCTCATAGAACAGTATCAGCAGCTCTGGCCAGCCTGTACCCAAATCGCAACATTTGCCTCTGCCTCTTCCCTGCCAGCAAAGGAGGGCAGACCCTTCTGGCGCTGGCGTTGTTCTTATCCTATCAGCCTTTAGGTAAACAAACCCATGCCATGTACTGCTTTGGCCAATCAAGGCTTTTGTTATCATTGAAGTCACACGATGTACTTTAGCAAATCACTGCATACGCTCGGCGTACCAATCAGGGTACAGCATTTACGGCGTGCATGCCAGCGTGATTTCTGGCACAGAAAGCCAGCTACTCTATAGCTCTTGCTTGTGCATCACTCTCTTCTGACTGTACTCCTGCTCAAAGTACCAACTCTGCTATAATCAAGACCAAACTTGGCACACAGAGCCCCCATGACTCATTCTACATTCTGGTGCAGTATTGAGGAGGATGGACCACGAATGATGAGACTTGAAGTACCTCCCCTCACTTCCCAAGACTGCTGCGACCCTCATTCAATGACTAATGAAGACCAAACTTGGCACACAAAGCCCTCATGACCCACTCTACATCCTGTGCTGTTGGGAGGGGGATGGACCATGGCCAATGGGACTTGCAGTACCTTCATTAACTTCCTGAGACCATTGCAAGCCACATACACATCTAATAGGAACCAACCTTGGCACACAATGCCTTCCTCAAATAACCCGGGCACCGCCGGGTCCTCAGCTAGTAAATAATAAATAAACAAGCAGTAACTCTGTCTTGTCTTGCTTTCAGGGTTTTTTTTGCCCCTTTCCAGTCCATTCTTGACAACAGAGACTGGTTTAGGACCAACACAGCCTCCTTGGTTTGGGCTGGAAAGAAGTAGTAAAGTATCACTTTCATATTGATGACACCACACCCTGGAACTTCAGCTGGCCTCTCCCAGAGTCCTGGAACATGCGTCTGTTGTGGTATGTTGCTTTCCAGTGTAGGCAAAGCAGAACATAACTCTGCCAGCTGATATGTACAGTATGCAAAAATGACACAGGATCTTCTCAGTCCTAATTCTATTGGCACCCAGGAGATATAGAACGAAAATCCCATTGCTCTCCAGGGGAAACATCAAGTCAATACACCAATACAAATTATTATATTTAATCATCTGATTTTATGTATGTATGTATTTATTTATTTGTCCTATATGTGAAAGTCTCTATCTTCACATATCTCACTCAACGACGTCATACAGAGTAAAATAGAGGGGCTCTTTAAAGCACAGTACATACTTTACTGTGTGCGACATCCTGGGCTTTGCACTTTGGGAAAGCACTGGTTTCAGGGTTTCTAAATGGCCTTCCCAAAATCTGAAAGTCCTAGACTTCCACTGGATGGAAACATAGAGGTGAATGTAAGAATGCAGTGCTAAAGGTTCTATGGTGTGAATGTGCTCTCAAACCAGTCTCGCTTATCCGACCTTCGCTTATCCGATATTCCGTCTTAACTGACGCTCTTATCCAGCGCCCCCCTTTTCCTCCAGTTTTTCCACTTCAATTAAAGGAATGCTTCCCAGCTTTCTCTCCATTCATAATAAGTGAAAAATGCAAGACAAGGTGGAGGGGAGAAAGAGGCAGGACCGGAAGTGGAAGCGTCTTCCCTCCTTCCCTCTGTGATTTCTACGCTCCTCTTCCACATCTGGGCACTTCCTGCTGGGCTGCTCAACCCCCGAGGCCTTGCCTTGCCTTAACCCTTTGAGTCCCTGTTGTTAGTATTCTAGGTGTCTAGCACCACATCGGACGGGTAACAGTAGGAGGTTCCGTATTATCCAGCATTTTTGTCTATCCAACATTTATGTCCAACATTTATGTTGGATAAGAGAGACTCTACTGTACGTGGAAATTGACAAAGAAACTTATCCAAGACATGTGTGACGTCTTGGAGGTAGAGGCAGTAATTATCTGGCAACTCTAAGGCACTGGGAACTCAAAAGTTTGCACAATTATTTTATTGTTTTTCCTTATAGACGTTTTTAAAAAGAATATTTTATTGTTATTTACAGTTCAGTTGGCTTCAAGCCTATGGCAACCCCAATCAATAAGAGAGTGAGTCCCCAGAGGTCCCATCTTCAACAGCCCTGTCAAGTCTTTGCAAACTCAGAAAAGGTTTCCTTGGTTGTGTCCATCCAACTGCTATGCTGTCCTCCTTTCCTAATGCTTCCTTTAATAAATTTTAATTTAATAATGCTTCTTTCTACTGTGGACTTTGTTTTTATTCTTGTGGATCAACACAGCCACTGTTGTTCTGTGTATGGGGTCTTTGGTTTGCTTTCAGTATTTTCACAAAGTGCAGGAGTTACCCTTGGCAGTGTTTGGGCACACTCAAAAAAGACTTCTATGCCACTTTTTAAGGGGCTCAACTACTCAAAACAATTTACAGAACTTTAAATAATTCAGTCTTAAGGATTCGTACAACACAAAAACACAAACCAAAAAGCCTGAGTTAGTAAAGCGGTCTTCTAATAATATGAAACACAAGCATACAGTGTGTGGAGATGGGGCCTAAGCATCACAACTCCATTAAGTGGGAGGCATCTTGCAGTCAAAGGCAATGATGTTGGGGCATGTAAAAAAATCAGTTTGTGAGTGTGTTAACTGAAAAATGCAAAGCACTAAGCTGATTGCTTGGGCCACACCCAGATGCTAGCTGAGACTGGGAGTTTTGGCAACAGTAACATGTTTGAGTCAACGCAACTGTTCTCATGATTGTATATATGCTGCATCTGCATGACAAAAAGTAAACTCCTTATTCTTTACTGATCATCTGCGTGGCATCCTTTTCCTCTGGTAAGACAGTGTGTGGATTGGCAGAGATGTGAACTACGCCTGGTTTTTCACTCCGCCACAAATGCCCCATTACAAATACCTGCCTACAGGAGCCATCTGGACTGGTAGGTAGACCTTACTCAAGTACTAGAGAAGGGGCAGTGTTTTCCACCATCTCTGGAGCTTCAATGTTGTTAAATAAATAAGACCTGCAGCTCCCAGAATCCCCTAACCCAGTGGTTCCAACCTGTGGGTCCCCTGATGTTTTGGCCTTCAACTCCCAAAAATCCTAACAGCTTGTAAACTGGCTGGGATTTCTGGGAGTTGTAGGCCAAAACACCTGGGCACCCACAGGTTGAGAACCACTGCCCTAACCAGTAAGGTTTGTGGCCCTTCCAACAGAGGCATTCTGGGAATACTGGTACAACATTTAACCCTCCTTTCAATAGGTGAGAGCCTGGAGCCTGGGCCAAGATGCCTGACTGTTTCTTCAACTCTCAGAGAGGTCCGTTGCCCACTTGGTGGGAGCCGTTGTTCCCTCCCCCTTCGGCCCCATTCTGCTGCCTCTGCACTAGCTGCCAATAGGCCCCCTTCCTCTCCATCAATTCCTGGTGGGTCCCCTTCTCCTTGATCTCCCCCCTCCTCCAGGACCAGGATGAGATCCGCTCGTTCCACGCTATGCAGCCGATGAGAGATGAGCAGCACGGAGCGCCGATCACGAGCCACCCCTTCGCAGATCTCCCTCTCCACCTGGAAAGGAGAAATGGGAATTACTCCTATTGTATCCTCCAAAACCACAACCTCACTTTCCCAATTAACTGCACTATATGGAACGTTAAAACTCATCTAATCCTCCCCCAGGTCTCTTCGGGGAGATGGAGGCAGGGTAGAAAAAATAAAGTTCTTCTTCTTATTTATTATGTATTATTATTTATTAAAAACTATTGTATCCCAATCTTCTCACCTCCATAGAGGGACTCAGACTGGCAGACAGCAAGAATTCAATGCTAACATTAAAATCTAAAATATCGTAAATAACAATAAAATTAGCAATACATATAAAATAAATTACATTAAAAAGCCATTTGCCAAGGTAAAATCATGTCCAACTCAGTCCATGTATTCAGTCCATATATTGTGGTCAATAACTTAGTCGATTAGCGATCTCCGCCCTCATTCTGCGAAGGCCTCATTCCACAGCCACGTTTTCACTAGCTTCCTAAAGGTCAGGAGGGAGGGGGCAGATCTAATTTTCTTTGGGAGGGAGTTCCACAGCCAGGGGGCTACCACAGAAAAGGCCCTGTCTCTCATCCCCACCGGACACGCCTTCTTCTTCTGATCCTACTTTCCCTGGGCTCAGCAGCCCAGACATGGAATAGTACTTATCTTCACCCTCATTCTGGCCTTAGCAGCAACCACCATGGTCACTATGTTTGTAGTGACATTATCTGGAGCAATAAGGTGATTGGATGAGTGGGGAAAGGAGGGAGTGACCCCTTCTCTCCCTCTCCCCTCTCTCATGGTTCCAGCTATCATTACTACAGGCACCAAGTGGTGATCACCATAATTTTGTGTCCAGCAGCCACCACTAAGGCCAGAACAATAAGAGCAAGGTAAAGGCGGCGGACATCATCCAGCCACTGGGCTGACTTGGGGGCATGCAATGTCAACACCCACCAGCTCTTGCAAAGGTTCAGCTGTTGGCCGTCTGGCCGATCTTTCTCTGCAGGATGCTTCTCACATTCAAACTTTAGAAAAATTCTGCATAGAAACACATGCAATTTGTTTCTATTGCAAAAGCACATACAATTTAATTGTATTCAGGAACAAAATAATGCATTGTGATCCATTTTCTGCACAGAAAACATCTTTTTTATATAACCCCCCTCCACCAAACACACACATCTATTTTTGCATAGAATAATTTTTCCAGGACATTTGGGGTTCTTCAAATACTGGAAAGTTCCTTTGCAAAAGGCTTGCCATTGCACTGTTATCCTGATAGGGTTTTCCAAGAAACAGAGAACACATTTCTCAACCAGGAAACAAATACTGTAAGGAAGAGTATCTGTTTCCACTGAAACAGGCTTATGAGGAAGGGTAGTCCAGGGACTCACAAAAACAGGAGGACTGCACAATGCCCACTCCCATTCTCTGCCCCACCCCCCCCAACTCACCTCCCGCTGGCTCTCCGTGTCCAGAGCACTGGTGGCATCGTCCAGGATCAGCACTCTGGGGTCTCGGATCAAGGCTCGGGCGAGAGCGACCCCCTGCCTCTGCCCTCCAGAGATCTGGCTTCCTGTTTGTCCAGCATCTGAAGACAAATGAAGGTGATTTCAGATCACTCCTTCAAACCCATTTTCTTGCTGCATCCCAGAAGAAGCATCTGTGGCTGAGATTCTGGACCAAGCAGTGGAGAATAACACTTCGTTCACATCATGTCCAGGCTAGCAGCTATCATATTTTTGAGACAGAGGACTACTGTGGTTGTTTACTCATTTGTCCATGGAGCGAATTGTGGAAATGAAATAGGGGAGGAAGAAGCAATCGATTTGTCCTGCTCAGAGGTGGCTCAACGCACTTGGCGGAGTAGGCCACTTATGGGTTCATTTTTTGAAAAGGGGAATATTGGTATCCAGGTACACCACCGCTATGCTAGAGGTAAAGCCCATTTTGTGACTAGTTGGAGACTGGGTGGACCAAAGGGTGGATGGATGGGAGAGAAGGAGATGTCTACCTGTTTCATAGCCATGGCTCAGCCGGGTAACAAAACGGTGCGCTCCCACTCGCCGGGCTACCTGTGCCACTTCCTCCCGGCTCTTCTCCTGCAAGCCATAAGCAATGTTCCCATGCAATGACCGAGCAAAAAGCACTGGACTCTGGCTCACCAAGGCTACCTGTAGAAGAGGAAAGGGACAGGGAGGGTGTGACGGATCTGACTTACCTGGGGAAATTGGTATGTGACCTACCTTGAAGGATTGGTGTGTGAGAAAACCATTTTGTAGAACCAGGAAGTTAGGCAGACCTTGTTGTGGCTCTCATCGTGCAGCAAAGCCGGGGTGGAGCTATTTGCATAGGAGCAACCTGATTGGCCAGATGCAAATGAGCAGGTGCTAAGGCACGAGAAATGGGCGGAGTCAAGTCTTTTTCAGTTAGCTGGGGTAACTAATGTAGATGGTTGGAGCTCGGAGAGGACAGTTAGTGGTAAAGAGGTTTTAAAGTACAGAGTACAGTGTTCCCTTGCTGTTTCGTGGTTCGCTTTACATAGATTTGCTGTTTCACTGTTTTTTTTATTTAAAAAAATTAATTTATTGGGGGCTGAGTCAGAGAAATAGGAGGAGGAGAGGAGGCCGCTCCTTGGACAGGTAGGGAGGAAGTAAAAGAGCCCGCTTGCCTGGCGGAGGCCTGCTGTCGCTGCTGACGAGCTCTCCCTCCCTCCGCCTCCCGGCCTGCCTGCCTGGCCACGAGGAGAGCCATCTGGTCCCCAAAGAGGTGAACAGGCCCGAGGGCGGAAGCCCAAAGGCGCTAGAGGAGGAGGGGACATGGTCGGGAGGGCAATGTTGGAGTTCAGCCTGTGATTGTGTTTCAGGATCAGGGTGCTTTGGATGTGGGGAATGATGTTAATGAGTTTCAAGATGGCAATGGTGTCAATGATATTGATGACATAGAGACACCTGTTCAAAGTGTAGTTTCCCATGAGAATGTCCCTACAGGGTATAGGGATGATGGTTTACTCCCTGATTGCTCCCAGAAAGTTCCCAGGATTCGAGGCTTGAAAACAACTCGGCACCTGCAGAAACTAATGAGCATACAGATAGAAGGGAGGAGATTAGTCAAAACAGACAGGCCGAGCAATGCCTTCGGCATTCTGCCATGCTCCGACAGAAAAAGATAAGGGGCTCCCAAGCAAAGCGAAACCAGTTCCTGAGTGATTGGAATAGCTTAATGAGGGGATAAAAGTTTCCAGCATGGGAAATGTAGCCACATGAAGCATCATTTAGAATCCTGCTAAGTTCTTGTTTCATGGAAGCCTTGCTTAGAAGATTCATGCTTAAAGATTTCTTGTTTCTTGGTTTGGCTTTTTGTCTCTTGTGATTACATACTCATGCCTTGGATCAACATTTCCTGGTTCTCTGGATATCGTTAGAGAAGTCTGAACTTTGTTTTATGGACTTTACTGAACTCTACCTTGGACTAATTTGTTCCTGCTTATCTTCTTACCTAATTGTATTTACCTATTCATTTAAAGTGCTTTTTCCCTTTGCTGCTTTTTATTTATTTATTTTATTTATTTATTTATCATTCGGCTTCTATGCCGCCACTCCCGGCAGGCTCGGGGCGGCTCACAACACTAAAAACCACAGCATAAAAACAATGAGACAGAATAAAACAGAACATAAAAACATTAAAATATCACAGTGAACAGCAATTAAAAACGACCTGGAGTGGGAATCGCTTTTCGACAGGGGGGTGCATACCACTACGACCTACACCTGGAAGGCAAGCTGGAAGAGGTGGGTCTTGCACGCACGCCTGAAGGGGAGCAGGTCGTGGATGGCGCGCATATCTGCAGGAAGGGCATTCCAAAGTGTCGGTGCAATCACCGAGAATGCCCTTCGGCGAGTGGCTGTCAATTTGGCCGCTTTTGCAGAGGGGACAGCCAGAAGGTTGGTATCCTCAGAGCGGAGTGATCTCATAGGGCAATATGGGAAGAGACGGTCCCTCAGATACGCTGGCCCCAGGCCGTGCAAGGCCTTAAAGGTAAGGACCAGCACTTTGAAGGTGATCCGGTGCTCGATTGGCAGCCAGTGCAGATCCTGCAAAGTCGGTGTTATGTGGCAACCTGCTGGCGTGCCAGACAGGAGCCGGGCGGCAGTGTTCTGCACCAGCTTGAGCCTCCGGGTCACCGACAGAGGAAGGCCAACGTAGAGCGCGTTACAGTAATCCAGTCTCGAGATGACTGTGGCTTGGATCACCGTGGCCAGATCGTTCCGGGATAGATAGGGGGCCAGCCTCCTTGCCTGTCTGAGGTGGAAAAAAGCAGACTTGCTGACCGCAGAGACCTGGGTCTCCATGGTCAGCTGGGAGTCCAAGTGGACCCCCAGGCTCTTTACAGAAGGCGATGGGCGTAACGCCACACCTTCCAGGGTCGGAAGCTGGACATCCCCACCACCCGGGCGGCCTAGCCACAAGATCTCCGTCTTCGCCGGATTCACCCTCAACCTACTGGCTCGCAGCCATCCAGTAACGGCTTCGAGGCAGCGCTGGAAATTATCAGGGATGGATCCAGGCCTGCCCTCCATCCTTAGAATGAGCTGAGTGTCGTCAGCCTACTGGTGGCACTCAAGCCCATAACTCCGCACCAGCTGTGCAAGCAGCTGCATGTAGATGTTGAATAACAGAGGGGAGAGAATGGCCCCCTGAGGAACTCCACAAACTAATGGGGAGCCCTCGGAGACCACCCCGCCCCTCCTCACACGCTGAGACTGCTGGTGGAGGAAGGAGGTCAGCCACTTAAGGACAGTCCCCCTCACTCCAGCCATGGCCAGGCGGTGGATCAAAAGATTGTGGTCGACCGTGTCAAACGCTGCCGTGAGGTCCAATAACACGAGCAGCGCAGACCCGCCTTGGTCGAGCTGGCAGCGGAGTTGGTCTGTGATGGAGACCAGGGCCGTCTCCGTCCCGTGCCCCGAACGGAAGCCTTCAACAAAAGGATTGTTTTTCCATTCTCACCATGTGGTGTTTTAAAGTCAGAGGGTTATTCCTGTCCTGGAGTGCAACAGGCGAGGGCCCACTCACCTCTTTGGGGACCAGCTGGTTCTCCTTGTGGCGCAGGCAGGCCGAGAGGCAGAGGGAAGGAGAGCTCGTCAGCAGTGACAACAGGCCTCAGCCAGGCAAGCACGCTCTTTCCCTTCCTCCTTGCCTGTCCAAGGAGCCGCCGGAGCAGGAAGGAGGCGGCAGCATGGATTCTCTCTCACTGCCTGCACAGCTGATAGGAGAGGCCTCCTTGCTGGCCCTCAGAGGGGTGCAGGCCCAGGAGAGGCTCATCATCACACAGTGCGGCCATGGGCAGGAAGCACCCCAGTGGCAACCAATGTTTGCAAACGCACTGGGAAACAGGGCTTGTGAAGTGTGCATGCACAGGAATGGGACTGGGCTGGATAGCTCTTCGGTTCCCTCTTCCAACTCTATGATTCTCTCAATGCAATCTGGGAACAGTGGGGAATCTTCCTTCCTTGACTGCACTTCCAAATTTCCAAAACACTGTCTCTTCTTCCAGGATTGTATCCATGCACAGCTCCTTCCCATCCATTACTTTTGTGTTTCCTATGCAAAGCCAAGCCCCTCCCATGTAGCTCCCACATACAAAGGCCACATACAATGGGGATGGGAGGAAACTGGGGCCTTTTCCCCTTTCCACCCTCGGGATTATTTCCTCTTCACCTCTCTCTGCATCGCCCCACCGATCTCCCGCCATTAGCCACAAAAGCCCAGGCAGCAGCAGCAGCAGCGAGGCAAGGGGAGAAGGGAAAGAGGAGGAGGAAATTTCTTAAAGGGGCAGCACAGCTTGATTCCCTGGCGCTCAGACAAAGAGCAAGGGCAACAAAAGGGGAAGAGGCCACAAGACTTGCTCAGGAGAGTAGGCGGGGCCTAATGAAGTGGCTCTTCGAGCCAGATGCAATCATCAAAAGAGCCACACCTGGCTCCAGAGCTGTAGGTTCCTAACCCCTGCTCTATTGTAATGCCTTCACATCAAATCTTCAGAGTGAGCTTCCATAAACAAATCACCGAGAAACCTCACTGTGTTTTCACAAGAGAAAAGAAGCCCTTACCTTTTGATGCAGGAAGTGATGCTCATATTCCCTCAGGTTTCTGCCATCCAGCAACACTTGACCTTTCTGGGGCTCATAGAACCGTTCCAAGAGGGCCACAATGGTGCTCTTCCCAGACCCTGAAGGGCCCACCAGGGCAGTCACCGTCCCAGGATGCAGCTCAAGAGACACCCTCTGAAGAGAAGGGGCAAGGTGAGAATTGGGAGGGGGTGTAATGACCCATTCCATGCTCTGGACTTGGTGGTTTCTTTCTGTGATAGATGGCCTTTAGCCATCATGTGAACCACCAAGGACTCCAGGCACAGTTGAATTGCAACTCCCAGCATTTTTACCACTAGCTGGGGCTCCTAGGAGCTTCAGTCCAAGAACATCTAAAATATTGCCCTTTGTTATATCCCACTTGTTCCAATTTAATTCCAATTCAATTATTTGTATTTATCCCATCTTTCCCCTGAATGGGACCCAAGTTGACCACAACAAATGTAAACAAGGTACATGAGTCAAAAATCCATCCATTCCAAGAAGTTTTAAAACAATGTATTGTCAAAGGCTTTCATGGCCGGAATCACAGTTTTTGCAAGTTTTTTGGGCTGTCTGGCCATGTTCCTAAAGCATTCTCTTCTGATGTTTCGCCTGCATCTATGACAGGCATCCTCAGAGGTTGGGAGGTCTGTTGGAAACTATATATTCCACAGATATATAAACCCCATTTTCCTAGTTTCCAACAGACCTCACAACCTCTGAGGATGCCTGCCATAGATGCAGGCCAAACATCAGGAGAGAATGCTTCTGGAACATGGCCACATGGCCCGAATAACTTACAAAAACCCAGTTTTAAAACAATTAAACAACAAATTGCATTAAAATATCAATGTTTGTTATTTAAAATATGAGAATGGTAAAAGAAAGTGCAACGCTTCACCCCATCGAAGGCCTTTTCAAATAGCCAATGTCTCACATTGCCGTGTTTCCCCAAAAATAAGACACTGTCTAATATTTATTTTTCCTCCAGAAGACACACTACGGCTTATTTTCAGGGGATGTCTTATTTTTATTAAGTATGGTACAACAATCTGCATTTATGGGCTCAATAGCAGACTCCTTACTGAAGCTTTTCCCCTACCTCCTAGTGTTTGTGCGGGGTGAGGGAGACCCACAGACTATTGCTGGTCAGTGCTGGGGAGCAGCAGCTTTACTGGTGTTTGTGGGGGGTGAAGAGACCCACAGACTATTGCTGGTTGGTGCTAGGGGAGAGAGACACACACAGAACGGAGTAAAATGGCAGCCATAGCTTTACTTCTTTCCCCCGAGGACACACAATACTTAAAGCAGAGCGTCCTGCTCCTCACTTCACGGAGGAGACTTTTGTTTCCACTTTCTATGTCTCCCTTTAAGCCTCACCTTGCAGCACTCACACAACAACCAGGACCTGACGGGGGAGCCGACCTTGTACGCTGCATAGCCACACCGACCACTATGTCTTATTTTCCGGGTATGTCTTATATTGCGCAAATGCTTAGAAATCCTGCTATGGCTTATTTATGGGTATGTCTTATTTTCAGGGAAACAGGGTACCTTCAAATAGTCTTGCCCCACATTACCTTCAAGACAAGGGAATTGTCCCGGTCCGGATAGGAGAAAGACACCTCCTTCAGCACCATGTGTCCTTGCAAATCTTTGGGAGCCAAAGTGCCGGAGGGGCTGATCTTGGGCATCCGGTCAATGTATTCGAACACCTTCTCTGAGGAGCCAATGGCCTTTTGGACCCTGGGGTAAGAAAAGAGGAGGGCCTGGCAGGAAGAAGAACAGAGATGCTCTGCAAGGAAGGATCCTTTTGCAATGTACTTGATGTACTCTCACAATGCACTCTACCTCTCAATGGCAACAAAAATCGTTAGTTTTTCCAACAACATAAAAAAAGCAAACCACCCCTGCAAGCCAAGTATGCAGCATGGCATGAAAACTGTTGAGGCTGCTCTCTGTCCTATAGAATCAAATATCCAAACAAGATTTAACGCTTCATGTAAAAGCACATCCATCTCATTAGTCTGCAAATTTATTTTCATCTTCAATAAATGGTCACGTGATACCGATACTATAGCAAGACATTTTTATTTCTTTGTTATTTATTTCCAAGTACTGTTTTTATTTTATGTATCTATATACCTGGGATCACATAAACATTTATTGGGAGAAAAGAGGTCATAAGTGGTAAATAAATTTTTAAAACCTGATCTTAGCCAATGGGAGAGAAAAAAAAACGAATGAAGCAGAGAGTGTTTCAGGACCAGGACATCCGTAGGGAGACCAATGGGCTTGTTTATAACGCTAATGCAGTGTTTCCCAAACTTTTTTGAGCTGCGGCACACTTTTAACATTTAAAAAATCTGGGGGCACACCACCAACCAAAATGACACAAAATGACACTCTAACACAGTAAAGAACGGCTGGGGGATGGTGGCATGCTGGGAGCAGCTGCTGGGAGTGCCGGAGCTGGGGAATGGGGAGGAGCCAAGTCGCGCCATGCCTTGCCCTCTCCCTCCGGCTTCAGCTCTCCCACAGCTTCTCCCGCCTTGAGGGGGCAATGCCAAGCCAGCGGTGGCAGAGCCAGCACAATGCTGGCTTGGCACTGTCCCCTCAAGGCTGGAGAAGCTGTGGGAGAGCTGAAGCCGGGGGAGAGGGCGGAGCCAGGCCACGCCATGCCCCGCCCCCTCCCCGGCTTCCTCCTCCGCGCGGCTTCAGCGAGCAAGGAGCGAGAGTCATGGCGCGAGTCATGGCGGATTGGAGGCTGGCTGGGGAAATGGCCAAAGGAGGCTGCACCTCAGCCCCTTCTTTTTCTTCGCCGCAGCCCGGCTCTTCTGCCTCCCCCAAGCAGCAGGAGTTCAGCAGGAGGAGGGGGGGAGAAGGGGGGCAGAGAGCTTTTCTCGCGGCACAGCAGGAGGTCCATCATGGCACACTACTGTGCCGCGTCACAGCAGTTGGGAAACACTGCGCTAATGTATTCCCAACACTGCTTTATGCCTGCAAAACATGGACTTACAGATGTCACGCTCAACTCCTGCAAATCTCTTGGGAAGACAAGCGGGCAAATATCAGCGTGCTGGAAGAAGCAAAGACCAGCAGCATTGAAGCCATGCTCCTACACCATCAACCCTGCTGGACTGGCCATGTTGTCCCAATGCCCAAAGATCACCGTCTCCCAAAGCAGTTACTCTACTCCCAACTCAAGAACAGGAAACAGAATGTTGGTGGACAGGAAAAGAGATTTAAAGATGGGCTTAAAGCCAACCTCAAAAACTGTGGCATAGACACCGAGAACTGGGAACCCCTGGACCTTGAGTGCTCTCACTGGAGGTCAGCTGTGACCAGCAGTGCTGCAGAATTCAAAGAGGCACAAATGGAGGACGAAAGGAAGGAACACGCCAAGAGAAAGAAGTCACATCAAGCCAACCCTGACTGGGACCCCCTTCCACCTAGAAACCGATGTCCTCAATGCGGGAGAACATGCGGATCAAGAATAGGGCTCTACAGACATCTACAGACCCACCGCCAAGACACTACACTTGGAGGACCATCATCCTCGGGCTACGAAAGGTTTGCCTAAGTAAGTAAGTAAGTAAGTAAAGTAAGTACATTGTTAATGGGGCAAAGGCTTGTGGAATATTTATCCATCAGACCTAGTTCGCTGTGTGAGTGAACAACTCCATTGTCTTTAACAAAGTCTTTGAAAGCTACGGTATGTTTCCTGAACTGAAGTTTGCCTGTACACAACATGGATTTTGATTACATTCTTCTTAAAAAGGCCCCTCTGTCCTGTCCCATTCATTGGCTCACCTGCACTGCTGAGGAGAAGTCCATCTGATACAAAAGAAAGGTGACAAGTTTGCCACTGGTCACTCGCCCCAGAGTGACAAGTTGGCCACCATAATACAGGATCCCAGCTTTGAGGCCAGTTCTAAGAGCTGCAGGGCAGAAAATGGAGGTTAGGTCTCAAATACCAGACTCCCCCCTAAGTCCCAGATACTCTTACATCACGATTGTGGGGGAAAGGACACCCCTCTCCATGGGAACCCAGGACGTACATTGCTGGTCCACATGTTGACCGCGTAGGCCCCAGCCTCCTTCTTGCTGAGCTTGTAGGTCTCCTGAAGCTTCTCCTCATAGCTTCGAGCCGCACCATCCTCATTCGCAAAGCTGCGGACAGTCAAGATGGAATCGAAGTTCTCCACAGCCACCTCGTTGGCTTTTGCCAGAGACTCCTGGACCTCCCGTGCCAAGCGCTGGAAGGGAAGAATCAGCGGATCACAACTTGGGTCATCCAAAGTGTGCATATCTGCTATTATCCATGGTGTTGTGTAACTCCAAGAATGAATTCCCCCACTGATACGGGTTGCACTGTAGGGTGAAAGACCCAGCATGCTGAATCTAAATGACCCTTGTAATTGAGGCCTAACACCACCCGCATGCTTCTGCCTGGGCACCTACCTGGTGGAATTTCCCCGTGAGCTTTGGCAGCAGGAGGATGAAAGGCAAGGCCACGGTGGCAAACAGAGCCAAGGGTACCGAGAGCCAGAGCATCATGCCGTAGAGGAAGACCCCCCGCATCAGGTACCACATCAGCAAGCTCATATCCTGGTTCAGGGCCTCGCTCATGGCGTCCGTGTCGGATGTCACTCGGGAAGTGATGTCCCCTGTGGTCAGGGAAAGACAAGGTCAAGCAATAGCAGAGTTAAGATCAGGATGGAGGATGTGATATCTTCATTTCATGCTTTCAATTAAGACCAGAATTTACAAACTCAATATTCTATATAGGAAAAGAGTTATGGGAATGGAATGTATTGTTTTAAGTTATCTTATGACAGTCCCAGGTGGAGTTAAGCCTTTATTCATCTTGTTTTCAGGAAACTCATTTTGGTTATCTTTTCACCTTGTCTAAAGTGCCTCTGTCTGTTAAGGGTCTTAATCTTAACAGAAGGTTTACAGATAGCCCCCAAGTAAACCCAGACAATATAGTTTTCCCAAAGGCTCAGACGTGCCATCACAGGGAGATAGGGGCAGGATATAAATAAATTATTATTATTATGAGAAACAGTAATTGTTGTTGTTACTTGAAAAGAAACCCTGTTAACAGCTTTCATGCTACTTTAAAAATAGCTACACTATTGGATGGCATAATAAATTTCTTCCAGTACTATTTGTGAGGATTGGGAGAGTTTGATATGAGCTTATGGTGGTGATGGGGGGCCACAAAGCAGAGGCCTTACCTGTCCGACTGGCCCGGAAGAAGCCGATCTCTTGACGCAGGATAGAGGCAAAGACAGTGCTCTGCAGGCGGGTGTGGAACTGGTTCATGGTGGTGTTGTAGAGGTAGTCGCAGAGAAACTCCGTCAAGGCACTGGGAGCAATGGAAAAGGGAGTGGGTCTCTGACTGCCAGTGCCCCGATTACCTTCCTCCCCGGCAAATTATTCACCCAGGTCGCCATGACTCCTTCGGGGTCCCCTGCCTTGCTCCATACCTGCCCACCGTGAAGAGAGTCATCATCAGAGGGGCGTTCTGGAAGGCAGGAGTCCCGGCCTCGGTCACGATCCCAGTCGGTCACTCGTCCCGTGTACGGGATGGCCATCTCCCGAGGCACAAGGATGGAGACTCAGGACCCCTGGGGGCTCTGCGGGGAGGGGGCAGATAAATAGGACGCTGCAGCTTGGACCTCCTTTTGCGTTGGACAAGGACTACAAGGTGGTGTTTGCAGGATAACTTATTTTTAATAAGTTATAAAACCATATAAATGAAATGCATGTGTTAACAATGGACTAAACATTCACTGAAATTGTGAAAAACATCTTGATTAAATATAATTAAATTCCTATTATTTTGAAGAAATAACCCCCATTCACATTTGCTTATTGAGGTGTGTGTGTGTTGTGTGTGTATATACCATATATACTTGA
>JARBWK010000001.1:212913219-212930577 GCA_030556195.1 Anolis apletophallus
TGAGGAAAAAGAGGACCTCACAACCTTTGAGGATGGGAAAGAGAAAGGTGCCTTATTCCGCTTTGGGCACAAGGGGGCGCTGCTGCATCACTCCTGGCCGCCCTAGTGTTGCCTGAGGAAAAAGAGGACCTCACAACCTTTGAGGATGGGAAAGAGAAAGGTGCCTTATTCCGCTTTGGGCACAAGGGGGCGCTGCTGCATCACTCCTGGCCGCCCTAGTGTTGCCTGAGGAAAAAGAGGACCTCACAACCTTTGAGGATGGGAAAGAGAAAGGTGCCTTATTCCGCTTTGGGCACAAGGGGGCGCTGCTGCATCACTCCTGGCAGCCCTAGTGTTGCCTGAGGAAAAAGAGGACCTCACAACCTTTGAGGATGCTTGCCACAGATGCAGGCGAAACATCAGGAAAGAATGCTTCTAGAAAATGGCCATACAACCAGAAAAACCTACAACAACCAAGTGATTCTAACCATGAAAGCCTTCAACAATAAAAAGTGGCCCAATTTCTATGTTTAGAGAAGGAAGGAGAGAAATAGAACTGGGCGCAACGGCATACCCTTCAGCATAGGCCTGTTTTAAAAGGAAGCCCCCATGTTTCACACTAAATGGGGTTGTTTTTTTTTTGGGGGGGGGACATCTGGCACAGCAGCTGGTGTTTATTTATTTATTTACTTTAGTTATATTCCGCTCTTCTCACGCCAAAGGGGACTCAGAGCAGATTACAGGTACACATACTTAGCAGACAATCCCTGCTGTTTCCACATACATATAGATGAACAGAGGCAAACTCTGGCCACCAGGGGGAGCTGACACACTCCTCATCTCTCAGCGTCCCCAGCGTCCCTGGTTGTTCCTTCCGCTTTCCTCAGAATTCCTGGAGTTCTTTAATGGCCTCATAATTCAGTCAAAATTTGCCTCCCCACTTAATGTAGTTCCTTCATCTCCTACTTGACAGATGCAAAAGTCTTTCGGGCTGCAAAGGTCGACAGCAGGCTACACTTAAAGGTTGAGCACCCACCTCGACCTGGGCAGGCCTCAAACTCATGACTTACTGGTCAGAGAGATCTTATGCAGCTGACACTTAGCCAGCTGCGCCACATTCCCGGTGCTTTGCTCAGGGCATGCACTCCTTATTTATACCCCACCACCATCTCCCCCAATGGAGATGTAGGGCTTATGTAAGGCCGCCCTGAGTCCCCTTGTGGGGAGAAGGGCGGGATAGAAATGTATGTAATAATAAATAATAATAACATATTCCAGGCAAAAATGTCATGCCTTACAACCTATTAAAAACCTAGTATAAAAGCAACAGTAGCATATAACTATAAATTAAAATTGACCGATCTGTATAAATAAAAATGTCATGTTAGCTTGTGGGATTAACATAACTCAAAAACCACTGGGTGAATTGACACCAAATTTGGACACAAGACACCTCTCAGGCCAGAGTGACCATCACTCATAAAAACACTGAAAAACACAGCAGAAGAGACTTTAAAAGCCTAACAATAAAAATACATTACAACGCATGCACAAAACCACATATATACACATACACACATATATATACACACAAAACACAAATACACAGACTGGACCACAGCAATGTGTGGCAGGGGACAGCTAGTATTAAATAAAGAAACAACAAAATCTAGACATTTAAACATGGAATTAAAACCATATTAATATAAACACTGAAATCACATAATCCAGAAGCCGAAGTCTGAGGCCTTTCCAAGTGTCAATTGCACATAATCCTGTATGTTTTTTGCATTGCTTACTGCCCAAAGGCTTGGTCCCACATCCATGTCTTTACTTTCTTTCTGAAGACAAAAGGGAGGGCACTGATCTAATTTCGCTGGGGAGGGAGTTCCACAGGAGAGGAGCCACCACTGAAAAGGCCCTGTCTCGTACTCACCAGCCGTGCTTGCGAAGGAGGTGGGACCAAGACCAAGGCCTCCCAGGATGATCTTAACTTTCTAGAGATGGTTCATAAAGGGAGATGCATTCGGGCAAATAAGCTGAGCCAGAACCGTTTAGGGCTTTATAGGATAAAGCCAGCATAATAATAATAATAATAATAATAATCTTTATTTATACCCCGCCACCATCTCCCCCAACGGGGACTTGGGGTGGCTTACATGAGGCCAATCCCTAACAACAAATTACAATAGAATAAAAACCAAATACACAAACGACAGCACAGTGAAATACATAAAACATACAAATACGGATGGAAGAAGCGGGATATAAATAATAATAATGAATAATAATAATAATATATAATCTTCTTGGCTTTTCTTCGCCAACGAAGATTCTTAGGAAGGACCCACCCCACGCTTTCTACAAGTGCATTGATGACTAAAAAGGCCAATCTGAGATAGGCAAGTCCGGTTGGAGAAAGCACAGCAGAAAGTCCCGTTGGGTAATGTTGTTTCCAAGTTGCGGTCATTTGTGCATTGTCGTTTCTCTTCGAGACTCGAATACAATAAGCGATACAAAATACAATATCCACAATAAAAGGCTAAAACTGAGATAAAAGAGGAGCAGGTTATTGGTGAGGGGGAGCTCATGAAGAAAGGGGGTTGTGAGAGACAGGCCTCCACACAAGGGGGAAGTGCTGTCCAGGGACAATCACGTTGAGGGGCGCAACAGAGTCCGGTTGTGCGGCTACTCTCAAAAGGCGCAGCGGAAAAGCCAGGGTTTGAGATCCTTCTTGAAGGTTTCTAACCTGGGGGCTTCCCTAATCTCTCCAGGGGGCAATGAGTTCCAGAGCCGGGGGGCCACCGAGGAGAGGGCTCTCTCTCTCTTGTGCCCACAAGGCGGGCCTGTGGGACTGGCAGGGACGAAAGGAGGGCCTCCCCCGAAGATGGAAGAGCTCCTCGGGCTGGTTCATGGAGGGAGTTGGAAGGAGTGCCCTCCCTCCTCCTCCTCTTCAATGGCCTGGGGGGGTCCTCATGTCCTGCCCATAGTTTGGGGGAGGGAGGCCCCCACCGAAGAGAGATCCCGGGAAGGCCCTTCTCCCTTCAAGTACAGGAGGCCAGGGCTCCTGAGGGCCTTCTCCAAGGTCAAGAGGACCGGTAATACCCCCCCCCCCCCCTTCCCCAATGCCTTCTGCTTGGTGCGCCACACGCTTCTCCCTTCGGAGGGGATTCCCAAGAGCGCAAGTTTCGCTTTCCCTTCCCAGCCACTTCTCCGCTTGCGGCCGGGCTTCTCCCCAGCACCAGGTGACGACACGGGATCCTCGTTTTCCTATTGGCCGACGAGCCCGCTTTGGGCCAATCCTGGCTCTCTATCTCGGAGTGGAGCGGCCCCTCCCTGGCAATTGGCGGCTGGACAGCGGAGAGAGAGGAGCGTTTGGCCTTCGCCCCGGAGTTTGAAGAAAGAGAGAGAAAAAAGAGGGGGTCCCTCGGGGAGCGGAGACATGGCCCTGTCCCGGGACGCCCCCTTCCTCCTCCTTTTTGGGGTGGCTGCCCTCCTGCTGGGGGGTCCTGCCGGTGAGTAGAAGAGCGGGGGCCCTCTCTTCTCGAAACATCTCCTATTCTTCACCCATGGCCTTGTTGCCTCTACTCTTCTTTCCTCATGGCACAAAATTGGGCACCCTCAGAAGGGGGGGGGCTTCTCCTCCCTCTGCTCCCTCTTCTTGAAACACAGTGTCCCTAATGCGTGACCCTCTTGCCCCTGCCCTCCTTTCCTAAGGCAGAAGATGCCTCCTTTGGGGTATTGGAATAATTCCTCCTCCCTCCCTCCCTCCCTCCCTCCCTCTCCTCCAGGCTCCTCCTCCCACTCCCTGCGCTATTTCTACACCTCTGTCTCCGAACCTGGGCAGCAGGGGACACAGTTTTACACTGTGGGCTACGTGGACGACCAGGAGTTTGTTCATTACGAGGCCAGCACCAGGAGATGTCTTCCCACAGTTTCCTGGATCAAAGAAGTGGAGAAGTACGACGGTCGTTACTGGGAGGGGCAGAGCCAGGTTTTCTGGAATGCTGAGCAAGTCTTCCGAGAGGGCCTGGGCACCCTGGCCGGGTACTACAACCAAAGCGGAGGTGAGCGGAAGGGACAGGGTACCCGTTCTCTTCATCCCAGTCATTCTCACTCTCAGAAAGAGGGAGCGGAAAGCAGAGGGGGAGGAGATTGAGCATCCCCCCCCCCTTTCAGTCCACTTTCAATGCAGCTTCCTGGCTGGGTGGGTGGGAGGGAGGGGCCTTTCAAGGCTCACCCAGAGAAGCCCTGGGCCTCCCCCAACTACAAGCCCCAGAATCCTGCAGGAAGCAGTCACAACATGCAAAGTGGACGGACAGGGGCAAATGCTACAGGGTGAGGAGGCCCAAAGGAAAGGCAAGTGGGGGATGCAGCACGAGCAGAAGGGTCTCCCTTGGCAGCACCATCCTGGAAGAGGGAGGAGCACCACTGGGTGGCTTCCTCTTCGCCACCTCCATGAAAGAAACCTCGAGATCAGTGGTTCTCAACCTGTGGGTCCCCACCCAGGTGTTTTGGCCTCCAACCCCCAGGGCCCATCCGCACAGCCTTCTATCCCAGAACATCGAGGCAGAAAATCCCATCTGCTTTGACCTGAGTTCTCTGAGTATTCAGAGAATGTGGGCTTTTCTGCCTTCAGATCTGGGAATTACAGGGATCTGTAGAAGGGCCCCCCAGGAATCCCAGCCAGTTTACCAGCTGTTAGGATTTCTAGGAGGAGTTGAGGGCCAAAACATCTGGGGACACGCTGGATGACATATACTGCTCTAGAGAAAGGTCCCCCGGAGGCTGGGAGATTAACATTATTTTTTAAAAAAATATTCTTTATTGAGTTTTAGATATAAAAAGAAGACAATATAAAAAGAGTAACCCGGACTCTCACGCGATGTCTCTGTCCACCCTCTAGGGGGGGGGGGGTATCATATGAAGTTCAACATATAAGAAAATAGAAAAGGGGAATAGGTTGAGGTGGGGATGGGTAAAGGGATGAGAGGGAGGGAATAAGAGGGGGTGGGGGTAAAGAGGTAAAAGATTAAAAGCATATAAAGCATAACGTATCATACATTTTCAATTAATATGAATACATTTCCGGCTCTTCTTTGGATACCTCAATATTCCTAGAGTAAAGGAAAAAATTAGAAAATACTTTAAGCCAGGGCTGTCAACTGGCGGCCGGGGCCGTACACGGCCCCCCAGCCTGTTGGGGACGGCCCCCGCTATGCCCCCGGCCGCCAATAAAAAAAATCTACTTTTTTTTAAAAAATGGCGGCCGGGGGGGAGGGGGAGGCGGGGCAGGGAGGAGGAAGTGCGCTGGCTCCTCCTCCTTCGCTCTTTCCTCCTTCCCCTCCCTGCACCGCGGCTCATGATTGGAGCCGCGGCGCGTCAGCGGGAGGAGGAGGGGCGAAGGAGAGGGCAGCCAGCTGACTGCCCTCTCCTTTCTCTCTCTTTCCCCGCGCGCGGGGGACCCTGGCGCTCTGGGAAAGAGGCAGAAAGGAGAGGGCAGTCAGCTGATTGCCTTCTCCTTTCTCTCTCTTTCCCCGTGCGCCGCGGGGACCTGGGCTCTGGCGCGGCGCTGGAAAGAGAGAGAATGGAGAAGGCAGCCAGCTGACTGCCCTCTCCTTTTCTCTCTCTTTCTCCCGTGGCGCGAGGACCCTGGGCGCGGCGCGCGGGAAAGAGGGAGAAAGGAGAGGGCAGTCAGCTGATTGCCTCTCCTTTCTCTCCCTCCTCCTCCTCCTCCTTTTTCCCGGGCGCCGCAGCGCATGGGACACCGGCTGCGCCGGGAAGGGCGGGAGGGTGCGAGAGGTGGGCCTCCTCCTTCCGGGCGCCGCTGGTGTCCCATGCGCCATGGCGCCGGAGAAAGAGGAGGAGGAGAGAGAAATGACAGCGTAGGAGGGGATGGGGGCGGGGCGGAGGCGGGCTGGGGAGGGCCTGGGCGGGGCCTGGGGCGGGGCCGGGCGGCCCCCAGGTCATCAGTGACCTGGGGTCCGGCCCTTGGCCGGTTAGAAGTTGGACAGCACTGCTTTAAGCTATTTAAACCAATGTTACTCTTTCTTAATTTTTTCTCAACTTAATTCAAGGGTATGTATTTACATGTTTAGATCTATTTCTATATTTAGTTCTTTTTTACAGTAATTCATAAACCGTTCGTATTTGTTCGGGTGTGATATTTCTTTATTTATGTTCTCTCTTAGTCTATCCGTTAATCTTTCCATCTGGATGGTATCTATGATTTTTAAGATCCATTCCTCTTTTTTGGATCTTTATCCGATTTCCAGTATTTTGCAAATGTCATCTTTGCCGCTGTTGTTATCAGTATAAATAAGTTTTTCTCCACTTTATCTAAATCTTGCTCCACTATTCCCAATAGAAATTAACATTATTAATATTATTTTATTTACTTATAGTACTTATATTCTGCCCTTCTCATCCCGAAGGGGACTCAGGGCAGATCACAGAACACATGTACAGCAAACATTCAATGCCAATTATACAGTGATAAGGCAGACAACAGGTAGAGTATAGATTGGCTTTTTCTCATCATTTGGCATTTTTGGAGTCTGTGCTCACTTCTGGCCACAAGGGGGTGCTGTTGCTCCATCTTCATGTCAAAGAGGCAAACCTTCCTCCCAAACGCCATGCCTAAAATACCTCCCTGCTTAATGCAGTTCCTATTCATCTACTGACATCCCTGTTTTCAATCTGCTAGTTGGTTGGGGAGCTGGGCTGAAGGTCAGGCATTCACCCTGACCGAGCTTCAAACTGCCAGCCTTTCAGCTGGCAAGATTGACTGCAGCTGGAGCTGGTGATTAACTTACTGTGCTAAAGACGGCCCTAAAATAAGAGGTGCCCCCCTCCTCACCCAGAGAGAGATCCCAGAGAGAGGAGGGATGGGCTGCCTTCCAAGGGAAACGTGGGCCTCTTCCACGCAGCCTGTTTCTGGGGGGCAGGAAGAGCAAAGGCATCTTGAGAAGCGAGGATTCTGGGTACCTGGTCAAATTTATTTATTTATTTATTTCATCTATTTCTATCCCGCCCTTCTCCCCACAAGGGGGACTCCATTTCGTCTTGGGTTTGCTTATAAGTGAACGTGCCTAGGATGGTGTTAGAAAATGAGCTTCACAGAACGTAAACATCTTCATGTTTTAGTAAATGATGCTCACAGAAATGGATGTCCAGGGATGAAGCAGAGCCCTTCGTATAGATCCTCCATCACATTCGTTCAATTGTTAAGAATCCACCCCCCCTCCAACCTCCCCCCCAACAATACTCGGATTCAGTGCAGTTTCTATGTAGCTAAAACCAATACAGGTTGAAGTTCAAGAAAGCCCATTTATTTGTATGCTTATTTTGTGGACTGCCTTCCTGTCCCGCCCTTCTCACCCCAAAGGGGACTCCGCACAGTTCACAGCAAATGCACAATTCGATGCCATATATAAAATAAAACAACATATACTTTAAAATCACATAATTAAAACACATCGGGATTAAAAACAATGTTATAATCACACAACCCAACAGCATATTCCAGGAGTCATTACAGTTGTCACTTGCGTTATTCATTATTGGCTGGGGTTGGGGTGCAGGATCTTGGCAAAAGTGGCAAAACCAGACATTTTTTTAAAAGAAAAGCTTATTTTTTAACCTAAGGGCCCACTCTGTAGGAATTCAGGTCTTCCAGCACAACTTCCAGTAGAAAGTGAGACTATAGAGTCTCTGCGGAGGACCTGGAGATTCCTAGGGTGGCCATGAGGATTGTTTAAAAATAATGCCCACGTTTGTTTTCCCAGCCAATAAAAAAGATAGAAAAGGTAACTTTTGCATGCTGGAAATCTGACTTTTTTCCCATGTGATTACTGATTTTCAAGTCATTCTGGCAGATTGTGGAGTTGTAGTGAACTGTTGAAATACCACCTTGAATTCTTAGTTCAAGAAAATGAAAGCATTGTGGACATTTGGGGAAAACGTGGGAGAGACATCCGATTGCACCCATTCCAAAGCGCACTTGTTTCCCTTTGTTAATGGCCTTCTCTTGCCTCCTTCATTCCCTCCTGTGGGTCTCTTCCAGGGACTCACACTTTGCAGAGGATGATAGGCTGTGAGCAGAGGAGAGACGGGAGCAAAGGAGGGTATGATCAGTCTGCCTATGACGGGAGGGACTACATCAGCTTTGACAAGGAGACCCTCACCTGGACGGCAGCCGAGATCCCAGCCCAGAACACCAAGAGGAAGTGGGAGGCTGTAGAGGCCATTGCTCAGCGTTACAAGGCCTACCTGGAGGAGGAGTGCATTGAGTGGCTGCAGAGATACCTGGAGTATGGGAATGAGACCCTGCTGAGGACAGGTGAAGGGAGTCTGATGGAAACCACGATGGGGAGGGAGAGGAGGGCTGCATTGGCTTCATCTCCTTTTCAGACCCCATACTTTGTATTTCAGTGGAAGGGAGGCAGGCACTCCAGGCAGGGAAGGGGTGGTGGGAGCCTGGACTGCTCCTCTTCGGCCTTTACAGCAAGGAGGGGAGGGGGGCACCTCGGGTGGAGGCTTCCTTCCATGTTTTCCTTGCAGGAGGCTCGGTCCTGTTTAAGATGAAGCAGCCTCCAAAGGCAGAGCCTCCTTTCCCCTTTCCGCCTGAAGTGAGACCGTCCACCCTCTCCGCCTTTTTCCCCAATGGACAAATCCTGCCAGAAAGAGGGGGAGGAAAGGGGGAATGGGGCAGCGCCCCCCAGACCAAGTAGACTTTGTTCTAGCCAGGACTTTCGTGGATGTGAGCCCAGTTCTTCATATGAAGAGCAAAATGGTATTAAAACATCAGGTGATAAAGCACATTTATGCAGTTGTGGGAATGCTTTAATAATACTCTAGTGTTTCTCAACCTTCCTAATCCCGTAACCCCTTAATACAGTTCCTCATGTTGTGGTGAACCCGAACCATAACATTGTTTCTGTTACTACTTCACAACAGTAATTCTGCTATTGTTACGGATCATAATGTAAATATCTGACATGCAGGATTTATTTTCATCCACTGGACCAAATTTGGCACAAATACCCGATACGCCCACATTTGAACACTGGTGGGGTTGGGGGAAGGACTGATCCTGTCATTTGGGAGTTGTAGTTGCTAGCATTTATGATTCACTTCCAAGCAAAGAGAATTCTGAACCAACGATGGGATGGAACCAAACTTGCCACAAAGAACTCTCGCGACCAACAGAAAACCCTCTAAGGGTTTGGTGGGCATTGACCTTGAGTTTTGGAGTTGTAGTTCACCTACATCCAGAGAGCCCTGTGGACTCAAACAGTGATGGATCTGGACCAAACTTGGCTCGAATACTCAATATGCCCAAATGTGAATACTGGTGGGGTTTGGGGAAAATAGAACTTGATATTTGGGAGATGTAGTTGCTGGGATTTAAAGTTCACCTACAATCAAAGAGCATTCTGAACCCCACCATTAATAGAATTGGGCCAAACTTCCCACACAAAACCCCCATGACCATCAGAAAATACTGTGTTTTTTGATGGTCTTTGGTGTGACCCCTTGTGAAACCACCCCCCAGGGGTCAACAGTTAATCTTCCATCTGCGGCCACTCTTTCTCCTTGTCCCTGTTGTATATGCTTCAACAGGCTTGTGCAGCCACTCTTGTGTAAACACCTCCCAAGTGGTCAGCGTGGTTAGATTGACTGAGCGAGGAAGGTCAGGCAAAGGCGGAGAGAGGGATTCCTGGCCTGACTCTTCTGCAGCTGAAGGGAAGAGCGTCTTAGAATGACTCAGAGCATGTCAAGAGTGTGGTTTCCTTTCAGGTGGAGACAGCCTTTCAGACCCCATAAGAACATGGAGCCCCCGAGCATGGCCTTATTGACCACAATCCACCCAATGGAAAATGGCAATGCCATGGACTCTAGTTTTCCTTTGGGCTTTCCACCCTGAGACAAAAGAGTTCTTGTGCTGTGGTTGGGATTTTTCAAAGCATCTCAAGGTGCTTGTGAATCCTCTTCTTTGGCATGATTTTTTAAAAAACTATAGGGGGCAAATACTGAATATATGGGGTAACTTGCTTACCTGACACTAGAGTATTTGCTTTTTCTGTCATTTCTGTCATCCTGTGCTTATTCTCGTGTCATTTTTGCAGAGGAGCCAGAAGTGAAGGTGACACGCAAGGTGGAATATGATGGGATGGAGACCTTGATCTGCCGGGTGGGGGGCTTCTACCCCAAGGAGATTGACATCACCTGGACAAAGGATGGGCAGGTCTGGATGCAGGATGCCTACCATGGCCTGGTGTCCCCCAACTCGGATGGGACTTACTACACCTGGTGGAGCATCACGGTGGATCCCAAGGAGAGGGAACGCTACAAATGCCACGTGGAGCATGATGGGCTTCTGAAACCTGTGGACGTGGCCTGGGAGGAGCCTGGTGAGTCAATTGAGGGAAGGAGGGAAGGTTTTGGGAGGGACAAAAGGGCCCCCACCCCCATGCACCATCCATAGCACTGCAGAGTCTGCCATCAGAAGCCTAGTTGTGTAGTTGTCAGCACTACTATTACCCTTCGCGCAAGTACTTTTGGGCCATACATTCACATTCCTGGTCATCCTGAGTAACTTCCATGAAAAGTTTGTAATTTTTTTTAAAAAATGATGCAAATGTGCCAGCAAAATACAATAAGTAAAGCTTATTAGTTTACTATGTGTGTGTTTGTTTAGAACATTTATGCCCCTGACTTTTTAAAAGAAATCAATCACTGCCATTAGGCCTAACCCCTAAATGCACAAGGAAAAGGGAATGAATGGCAGTCCAGAGGAATATGAAGTCTATTACATCTGGCTGCTATTCCCTGCCTCAGATGCCAAAGCAAAGGCTTTTGGGTCATTGGGGGGGCTCTCACCAGCCACTGGGGCCAAGGCATAATGGAGCTATATCTGGCTGATTTTTATGGCTTCTCCTTGTGAACAGAAATACCCACATCCAGCTTTGCAAACCCTGACAGAGGATCATGGGATCCCTGAATGCACTCTTTAGCCTTGGACTCCATGAACTCCTCAGTTATTTTTTCCTCATCTACAAATTGCTTCATAAAGGATTTGACTTGAGGATTTCCTTTTAATTATTTCATTCTTCCTTGTTTCACTTTCACCTTCAGCCTCCAACCTGTGGGTGATCATTGTGTGTGTCGTGGCTGCTTTCGTTGTCCTTCTGGCCGCTGGGATTGCTGTGTATTTCAGTGAGTAAATTCTGAATTTACAGTGTTCCTTTGCTACTTCGCGGTTCGCTTATTGCGGACTCGCTGTTTCGTGGATTTCAAAAAATATTAATTTAAAATATATATCATGGTATTTTCACTGTATTGTGGGGTTTTGCCACTGCCGCTCTCCGAGGTTCTTTCCCTCCAGCCTTGAAGGGCCTTTCCTTCCTTCCTTTCCTTCACTTTATTTTAAGTTTATGAAGAATTAAAATAGTGTATAACTACTAAAATAATGTATAAATATTAAAATAAATAGAGAGCATCCCTACATCGTGGTTTTTCACTTATTGTGGGAAGTCCTGGAACGTAACCCCAGCAATAAGTGAGGGAACTCTGTATTTCCTTCTGAGGAGGAGAGAGTCTGTAGTTATTGTTGTTGAAGAGCCCCCTCCCCTTGATGTTCAGCTTAACCAACAACTTGGTGGCCTGGACTATATTGTCCTCCTCCTCTCAGTCCATATCATGACTGTTGCCTGGGGACGCCCTCCCATCTCTGCCAATGTCCTTCCTCAAAGGCTGGAAGACTTCTATCCCTGTTGGTTGTTGGGGAGGAATGGGAGAAACCCTGTGAGGAGAGGAGGAGGAGGGTGTGTGTGTGGCCTTCTCCATCAGAGAATGAGATGGTGTTGATCCCTCAGGGTCAGCTTTAACTCCCTGATTCTTTCTCTGCAGATAAACGACAAGATGGCTACAAAGCAGCTTCAGGTGAGTATTGCCTCCCCCGTTGCAGGTTTACTCCAAATGGATGAGGCCGAAGTGAGTATAGGGAATTGAATTGAGGGATGTGCTCCTATGTCTCCGAGGGTTTAAGCCAATGAGTAAAATGGAAACAACTTCTGCTGACTTTCTGTTGTGGAGTGGGGACTTCCTCTTCATAGGGGTTTATGGCTTCCGGGCCTTAGATCACTTTGGTTGCCCTTCTCTGGACACATAGAAGCCAACATCTTGCCCAGGGTTGAAGTACATGGTCTTCGCCTTGTTTATGGCTCCAAGGCACACCATTAGTTTGCTTTCATTATGATAGTTATACTCATTTCCCATCTATTTGCCTGTTCAAGGCTCAAGGTGGTTTCCAACAGATTTTAAACAGTATAGAGAAAAAATTCACACAATCAGTACATTTAAATGATTAAACTCTCAAAAAACAAAACTAGATGCCTTGAGCCCTTGATGGTCATTTTAAAATGGAGCAAAGCCCAGATAAGAAACGGAAGATGCAGTACATTGTTTAGATGGGATGAACACTGTAAAAATCAGTTCTCAAAAGTCTGTTGGACCAGGAAGTTCTTACTGTCTCGCCTCTCTAGGAAGAGAGGGCAGAGCCTGAGGGCAACGCAAGATGGTAAGATGGTAAGAGCTGTTTTCAGAAGACTTTACTGCCTCGGATTCCGGTGGCATTGCCTTCTCTGCCAGGAGTGCTTTGGTGGTGTGTTCCTGAATGGCAGGGGTTGGACTGGGTGGCTCTGGGGGCCTCTTCCAAGTCTGTGATTCTATGCATGTGCACATGGTTGTATTCAGAAAAGGGGGCAAACATTTATGACAAACTCCTGTCCAACCACTGATCTCTTCCCTGTCTTTTTCTTTCCTTTTCAGTTAGCGACCCAGGGTCCAACAGCTCTGGGACAGGTAAGTGAGAAGTAACTCCCACCTCCAAGGGTAGAAAGAACTGCAAATGACCAAGAGAAAGCTTTCCCCTTTCAAGTCCATGGTTGTGTTTGATCCACACCTCTCCACAGCCTTTCGTCTCCCAGTTTCGCATAGGCTTCTAGGCAAGTGGAAGGAAAGCTCTCCGTCTCCTTCTGGAATGTCCACCACCATCCCATTGAGGGCAATGGCCCAGTCCTTGAGGCCAAAAGGTGCAGCTGCATTACAATCTGGCACCTCAGAGCCAAAAGGCCTAGACCAGGGGCGCTCATTAGGTAGATCGCGATCTACTGGTAGATCGTGTAGGGCAGGTGTGCTCATTAGGTAGCTCGGGAGCTACTAGTGATCTTCGGGCCTCACCAGCCAGATGGGGCACTCCTGCCATGTGTGCACACAACCTGCGTGCATGCGCACTCCTGCTGCTGGCTTCCACTCTCGCAGTGCTTCTTTCACTTGCGGGGCATTGCAGGAAGAAAGAAGCACGAGGCGGGGCCTCTGGAGGGAGCGCCCTGCCTCTCTTTCGTCCAGAAGCAGCTGTGCAGCCTCCATTGCCGGCAAGACAGGCAGGGCGGAGCGCTCCCTCTGGATGCCCCGCCTCATGCTTTCTCCTTCCTGCAATGCCCCGCAGGCGGAAGAAGCACTGTGCAGGCGGAAAACAGCAGCAGGAGCATGTGTGCTGGCAAGAGCGCACGGCGGCGGGAGCGCACAGCAGCAGGGGCAGTAGATCTTTTGGACTTGGTTGCTTTAAGAGTAGCTCGCATGCTGAAAAAGTGTGAGCATCCCTGGCGTAGGGCATCCTGGTAGATTGCAGGCAGGGCGGGAGGAAGGCTCCCAAGTGCTGCCGGCCCTGGGTTATCTGAGGTCCTTTCCACACAGTTGAATAAAATCCCATGTTATCTGCTTTGAATCAGATTATATGTCAGTGTGGACTCAGAAAACCCAGTTCAAAGCAGATATTGTTTTTATGTTTCACATTTTTGTAGTGGGTAGGTAGATCATTTTGACTTGGTTGTTCTATAAGTAGCTCGCATGCTGAAAAAGTGTGAGCACCCCTGCCCTTGACTCTGGAATTACAGCCATGGAGCAGACAGTGGAGACACTTCTCGTCTTTACCACCATCCACCGATGTTCATGAACCCTCTTGGGTTCAACCCCCAGACCACTGACTTTGAATGATTCTCTCGGTGAACTGTACTATTGAAGGAGAGGCTAATCCACTTTTCCTCCTCTTTCCTTTCAGGGTCGGATGTGCCCATCTAGCAATCCCACAGCAAGGTAAATAAATGGCAGTGGGAGGGAACGGGATTTAGTCTTGTGGCAGGGAGTCTCCTTTGGAGGCATATTTCCCCTCCCACCCTCATGCAGAAATTCACGGAGAATGGGTGCAGAGGGAGGAGAAGGGTGCCAAGGCAAAGTGTTTTCCTCCTTCCTCCGCATTTTGATGATGGCGCTTGCCCAGTGAGCAATTCTGGTGGCAGCTGCAGTTCTCTTGCCTGGCGGAGGCAGGGACACACAGCCGCAATGGGATTGGCTAGAGCAGAATCCCATACTTTCCCAGCTCAAACTTTTTGTGGGGAAATAGCCAGTATGGACAAGATTCTTGGAGAGGCGAGAGCGACCACATGCATCCTAGACCCCTGCCCATCCTGGCTGATCAAAGAAGCCAGAGGGGGTTTGGCCGAGTGGGTGAAGGTGGTGGTTAATGCCTCCCTTTAGGAAGGCAAACTTCCAGCCATCTTAAAACAAGCTGTGATAAAACCGCTGTTGAAAAAGCCATCACTGGACCCCACTCAATTCGTCAACTATTGGCCAGTTTCCAATCTCCCCTATTTGAGCAAAGTCCTGGAACGTGTGGTTGCCTCACAACTCCAGGAATTCTTGGTAGACACTGATTATCTGGATCCAGCGCAATCTGGCTTTAGGCTGGGACATGATATTGAGACAGCCTTGGTTGCCTTAGTGGATGATCTACGTCAGGAGCTCGACAGGGGGAGTGTGTCCCTGTTGGTTCTGCAGGACCTCTCAGCGGCCTTTGATACCGTCGACCACGGTATCTTTCTGGGACGCCTCGCTGGAATGGGCCTTGGAGGTACTGCATTGCAGTGGCTGGGGTCCTTCCTCGAGGGTCGCTCACAGAAGGTGTTGCTAGGGGACTCCTGCTCGGCCCCACGGCCATTCTACTGTGGGGTCCCGCAGGGTTCAATACTGTCCCCTATGTTGTTCAACATATACATGAAACTGTTGGGGGAGATCATCCGGAGTTTCGGGGTATGGTGTCATCTGTACGCAGATGACATCCAGATCTGTCACTCCTTTCCACCTGTCACCAAGGAGGCTGTTCAAGTCCTGAACCAGTGCTTGGCCGCTGTGACGGTCTGGATGAGGGCGAACAGATTGAAACTAAATCCAGGCAAGACAGAGGTACTCCTGGTCAGTCGTAAGGCTGAACAGGGCATAGGGTTACAGCCTGTGCTTGATGGGGTTACATTCCCCCTGAAGGCGCAGGTTCGCAGCCTGGGAGTGATCCTGGATTCATCACTGAGCCTGGAGCCCCAGGTCTTGGCGGTGGCCGGGAGAGCTTTTGCACAGTTAAAGCTTGCGTGCCAGCTGTCCCCGTACTTTGGGAAATCTGACTTGGCCACGGTGGTTCACACTCTGGTTACATTCCGAATAGACTACTGCAACGCTCTCTACGTGGGATGCCTCTGAAGACTGCTCGGAAGCTGCAATTAGTCCAACGTGCGGCAGCCAGGTTACTAACAGGAGCGGGGCACAGGGAGCATACAACTCCCTTGCTGCACCAGCTCCACTGGCTGCCAATTAGCTTTCGGGCACACTTCAAAGTGCTGGTTTTAACCTACAAAACCCTATACGGTTCTGGCCCAGTTTACCTGTCCGAACGGATTCTTCCCTATGAACCATCAAGAACATTAAGATCCTCTGGAGAGGCCCTGCTCTCGGTCCCGCCGGCTTCGCATGAGAGACAGGGCCTTCTCTGTGGTGGCCCCTCGGCTGTGGAACTCTCTCCCAAGTGATGCTAGATCTGCCCCCTCCCTGTTGTCTTTAGGAGGCTGGTGAAGACTTGGATATGGAACCAAGCCTTCCCAGAATAGGCTGAGATTGGCTATTGTCTGAATGTATGACCACACTTTGTCACGATCACGGACTTAGCGGGCCCCTTTATCACACACACAGAGACGTACTGAAGGCTAACTACTTTATTGAGTATAAAAACAGTTCCAAAGAATGTATAGTCCAATGATAAGCAAATGTCCAAAAGGTAGTAAGCAAGATTGTCCAAAGTAACGTAGCAAACGGCTTGAAGCTTGGCAAGGCTCCGCAATCCAATGCGGTTCAGGAAACAAGACAAGGCAAATGCAAGGCAAGGCTTGATGACCACTGCTAGCTTGTGGTCCCACCCGCTTCACGCCTATTCAGGAAAGACGTGGCCGGAGAACTGAGGATGCGTTCCCACGGACCCTATACTTAATCCTTCGGCCGAGGTCCACGACGCTCTAGGCTTCTTCGTCTCCAATCTCTGCTCACGGACCTCGGTCGGTCTAGGACCCTAGACCAAGCCCTCCTGGTAGACTCAATGTCCCGTCTCCTATCGAAGGAGCGACCTTGCCTCTCAGCAGCTGTGTCGCTATCTTCCTGAGAACTTTCCTCCCTCGCACTTTCCCACTCGGCTTCGTCCTTGTTTTCACTTTCAAGTTCTTGGGAATTCCTCCCCCCGGGGTGTTCATAACTCCCTTCGCTGCTTCCCATGTCCACCTGGTGATCGGAATCTATGCTAGGTCCAAACATCATCTCATCCCATGCCAAGCTCTCTGCAGGCGAGCGAGGCCCATCCGAAGGACCCTGTGCTTCACCCCAGTCATCTAGCTCATCCTCTGAATCCGCATCTGCTGCTGCGGGCCCTAATGCTAAAGGAACCCCAGGACCTGTTCCCTGCCCTCCAGGCACAAACGAGAACTGCTGTGCTACACTATCCCCCCCTCAGGGCCCCTCCTAGGCCTCCCTCGAGGTTTGGGTTTGTCAGGGTACTTGCGGTGAAAACGAGCCACGAGATCCGGAGCATGGACATCCCGAGCCCGGGTCCATGAACGTTCTTCCGGCCCCATCCCCTTCCAGTCAAGCAAATACTCCAACTTCCGGTAGCGGATGCGTGCATCCAAGATGTCCTGCACCTCCAACTCCTCCTCGCCATCGCGCATCACAGGGGGAGGAGGCGGCTGCGTCACGTCAGGCCGCACCCCCCCTCGCCGGGCGGAGCAACGAACGATGAAACACCGGGTGGAGCTTCATGTCCGCTGGGAGTTGTAGTTTGAAAGAAACAGGCCCCACCTTCTCCAAAACTTTGTAGGGACCCAAAAATCTCGCGTCCAGCTTGCGGCTGGGTCGCTGCGTGGGCAAATTCTTGGTGGACAGCCAAACTTTGTCCCCCACGAGGATCTCAGGGCCCTCCTGGCGCCGCCGATCAGCCATCCGCTT
>JARBWK010000001.1:212930677-212961941 GCA_030556195.1 Anolis apletophallus
CGTTGCTGCGGTCCCATCCATCAGGTTGAAAATAAACACCACCTTGGCGCGATCAGTGGCGAACTCGTTGGGGCGCTGCTCCAGGTACAGTTCCACTTGGCAAACAAAAACCTCCACCTGGGCCGGGTTGCCATTGAAACGGGACGGTGGGCTCACCCCCGGATGCCGTCCGGCCCGGGTACGGAGTTCTCCCAATTCTTGCTGCATCTCTTGCACTTGTGCATCCGTCAAGTTAGCCATGGCGACCACTGTCGTGGAGCGCTGCTTGCGGCGTCAGCGGCGTCCAGTGGTGTGATAAAGGGTTCTTGGAGTTCTCCGGCCAACTGTCACGATCACGGACTTAGCGGGCCCCTTAATCACACACACAGAGACGTACTGAAGGCTAACTACTTTATTGAGTATAAAAACAGTTCCAAAGAATATATAGTCAATGATAAGCAAATGTCCAAAAGGTAGTAATCAAGATTGTCCAAAGTAACGTAGCAAACGGCTTGAAGCTTGGCAAGGCTCCGCAATCCAATGCGGTTCAGAAAACAAGACAAGGCTCCGCAATCCAATGCGGTTCAGGAAACAAGGCAAGGCTCCGCAATCCAATGCGGTTCAGGAAACAAGACAAGGCTCCGCAATCCAATGCGGTTCAGGAAACAAGACAAGGCTCCGCAATCCAATGCGGTTCAGGAAACAAGACAAGGCTCCGCAATCCAATGCGGTTCAGGAAACAAGGCAAGGCTCCGCAATCCAATGCGGTTCAGGAAACAAGACAAGGCAAATGCAAGGCAAGGCTTGATGACCACGGCTGAGCTTGTGGTCCCACTCCGCTTCACGCCTATTCAGGAAAGACGTGGCCGGAAAACTGAGGATGCGTTCCCGGACCCTATACTTAATCCTTCGGCCGAGGTCCGCGACGCTCTAGGCTTCTTCGTCTCAATCTCTGCTCACGGACCTTGGTCGGTCTAGGACCCTAGACCAAGCCCTCCTGGTAGACTCAATGTCCCGTCTCCTATCGAAGGAGCGACCTTGCCTCTCAGCAGCTGTGTCGCTATCTTCCTGAGAACTTTCCTCCCTTGCACTTTCCCACTCGACCGTCCATGTTTTCACTTTCAAGTTCTTGGGAATTCCTCCCCCGGGGTGTTCATAACTCCTTAGCTGCTTCCCATGTCCACCTGGTGATCGGAATCTATGCTAGGTCCAAACATCATCTCATCCCATGCCAAGCTCTCTGCAGGCGGCGAGGCCCATCCGAAGGCCCTGTGCTTCACCCCAGTCATCTAGCTCATCCTCTGAATCCGCATCTGCTGCTGCAGGCCCTAATGCTAAAGGAACCCCAGGACCTATTCCCTGCCCTCCAGGCACAAACGAGAACTGCTGTGCTACACACTTACAGACTGAGCGGAATTGTTTTAATGGCGATGTGGTTTTATGCTGGGTTTTTATGTATTTTAATATGTTGTTCTAGTTGTTTTTAAATTGTATAGCATTGAATTTTTGCTGTTATGCCGGTCTGAGTCCCTCGATAGAGGTGAGAAGGTCGGGGTACAAAAGTTTTAAATAAATAAATAAATAAATATCCTAGGCCATCTAGCTTTTCCCATGACGTTTAGATGGTGGGTTTGCAAATACATCTTCCAAGCTTCTAGTCCTGGAAGGCAGTTTTCCATCATCACATGTCATGATGGAAGCAGTCTCTGGGATCTCTGTCATGCACCTTCACTTCTCAACTCTGGTGATATCTTAATTTGGAAGAAGGAGGAATGTTTATTTCTATTGGGACCTTTGAAGGACTTTCCTTCTTGTCACCAGCTCTTCAGTCCCCGGCCCCATCCGCCACCTGGATCAAATTCTTCTGGTGTCTGTCTCTTAGAATCATAGAATTATAGAGTTGGAAGAGACCTCGTGGGCCACCCAGTCCAATCCCCTGCCAAGAAGTCTTGTCTCAATTTAACGGCTTTCCTTGTTTTCATCTCCCCAGTAAAACCAGCAGACCTGCTATGGAAGAGAAGAGAAGCGAAAAGAGAGTTACATCCATGTGAAGATTTCTTCAGTGTCTTTCGCTGACTTGTTGCCTGTTCAGATTTTCAGGATATTTTAGATGGCTAGGAGCAATCGGAAACACCTTGAAGTGATTTGCTTTTTTAACGGGAATAGAGTGTTTCAGAATTCATTTGCAGTTGAAAGGGTGAGCTTAGGCTTTGCATCTGGTTAAAAAATATATAATTGATACTATGTTCAAATTAAATCGATGTGCTCTGCATAAGAAAAAAACCCAATAAGTATGGAATAAATATACTTTGCCTGCAATCCTGTTAGTAACTTGTGCAATACAATCACATGTATATTTTTTGGGGAGGGGCATTTTGAGGCCATTCCCTTTCTGATGCACCCAAAACCTGTCCATCTTTGAGGGACGACTGCTGCTCTTTCTTATTGGCAGAACATCTTCCTCTGAATCCCTGGACCAGAAAACATCCGTACCTGCAGTTCATCTGCAGGTTAAAGGGAAGGTGCAGAACTGCATGGGCAAGGCTCTTCACTATTTAATAAACAATATGTGCATCTTCACTGTAGTCGGCATCACCTGAAAGGAGGAATTCCCATCAGGAGCTACTTGAGAAACTGCAAGTTGCTTCTGGTGTGGGAGAATTGGCCATCTGCAAGGATGTTGCCCAGGGGACGTTGCCCGGATGTTTGATGTTTACCATCCTTGTGGGAAGCTTCTCTCAATACACCGTATGGGGAGCTGGAGCTGACAGAGGGAGCTCAACCCGCTCCCCAGGTTTGAACCGCTAATCTGTCAGTCATCAGTCTTGCCAGCCCAAGGGTTTAACCCACTGCGCTACCGGAGGCGCCATTGTAGCAATGAAAGATCGAGAGTGACTCTTCCAGTTCCGGTTCCGCTCTGTCTCCCTTTGGGGAGATGGAGCGGAATATAAAGTTGGAGCATTGTGGAAGAGACCATTCCCTGTCTCCACTGACTGCGTCCTCGCCTGGAGATCCTTTTCTTCAGTTCAGAAGTGTTGTTTTTGGAAAACGTGATTGTATTGCTTTCATTTTCAGCTCTTAATTGTTTTGGCTTTTGCAAAATCAAAAAAACGCTTTCAGCTTTTTGGGTGGGGAAGTGGATTTCCATATACACAAACAAGCACTGGATGTTTTTCGCAGCTAATTGTGCCCATAAAAATAAATAAAAGATAACACCTTTTAAAAATTGCTATATCACCATGGCAGTGTGGTCGTTTTTTTAAAGCCTGTAATAATTTTGTGGGGAAAAAATAAAGAGCTTCCTTCCCTTTTCTTCCTGCTGTGGCTTGTTTTTATTTATCGACAAGCTATATCTTCTTTATTATTTTTTCCTAATTAGGGTACTATTTACTCCACCCTAAACTATTGGGTTAGCCAAAATATATCAAGAACCCATACAAAGACACACAGGAACTCATCACATAGATGACATCTAGCATTTTGATTTGCCAACCTCCATGATGAATTGGGGGGGCAGCGAGTGCCTGGCGCCTGGTGTCCTGCCTTGCTGCCAGCTGATGCTTCCCCATCACACATGGGGAAATGTCACCACACCGTTTCCTCCTGTGCTAGCCCCATTGTTCTAAATAAAACATAGTGGCGCAGCATCCTCCCCTTTGACCCACAGATCCCGAGTGGAACCAAGGCTATGTCATATGATGGGCAGCATGGGGTTCCATGGGTAAACTGGGGCAGAAGTGCTCTAGGACCCTGAAATTACATTGTGTGATAAGGTCCCTCATCAGTAAAAAATAGACCTGAATTTACTATTGTGTTGTCTGTAGTCCACAGGAGTGTTGCGTGCAAAATACTCCTCCCTTACCACCACCCCACAAAACAAAGACTACCTGGCAGCCACTTGAAAGGAGCATTTTGGCTGCTCCTGGAGGAGGCAGGAGTAATCATGGCAGTAGCTATTTGGGTGGTGCTGTGTCCAAGCCAGGCCCTGCCATCCTCTTTCTTCCTTGTTGTCCTCAGCTATCTAGTGAGGTAGTGGAAAAATAGGCCTGTAAATGGCATCTAGTCCAACCCCCATTCAGCCAGGTAGGAAGACACAATCAAAGCCCTTCCAACAGATAGCCATTTAGCTTCAGTTTATTTATTTATTTACTTACTAGCTGAGGACCCGGCGGTGCCCGGGTTTATTTGAGGAAGGCATTGTGTTCCAAGGTTGGTTCCTCTTAGATGTTTATGTGGCTTGCAGTGGTCTCGGGAACTTTGTGAAGGTACTGCGAGTCCCATTGGCCATGGTCCATCCCCCTCCAAACTGCACCAGGATGTAGAGTGGGTCATGGGGGCTCTGTGTGCCAAATGTGGTCTTGATCAGTCATTGGATGAGGGTCGCAGCAGTCTCAGAAAGTGAATGAAGGTACTTCAACTCCCATCATCCATGGTCCATCCCATTCAAAACTGCACCAGGATGTAGAGTGGGTCATGGGTACTCTGTGTGCCACGTTTGGGCCTGGTCTCTGATTTGTAGGGGCTGCAATGTTTTGTGGAAAATGAATTGGGTGAAGGTACTGCAAATCCCATCATTTGTGAGCCATCCTGCCATAAACCGCAGCATGTTTGTAAAGTGGGTCATTGGCCTCTGTGTGCCAAGTTTGGTCCTGATTCGTCATTGGTGTGGGCCACAGTGCTCTAAGGAAGTGAATTAAAGTACTGCAAGTCCCATCATCTATGGTCCATCCTTCCTCAAACTGCACCAGGATGTAGGGTGCGTCTTGGGGGGTCTGTGTGCCAAGTTTGGTCTTGTTCTGTCATTGTTGGGGGCCTAGTCAGGGAAATCAAGTTAAGGAAGCCTTGCTGTCAATTTTGGGCCTGGTCTGTGATTTATAGGGGCTGCAGTGTTGTTTGGAAAGTGAATGAGGTGAAGGTACTGCAAATCCCATCATTCGTGGCCCATCCTGCCCTAAACCACACCAGGTTATGAAATGGGCCATTGGGCCCGTTTGCCAAGTTTGGTCCTGTTCCGTCATTGCTGTGGGCCGCAGTGGCTGACTGCCTGAGGCCTTTCCTTTTTCCACTGAGTCACTTTAGAATGTTGGAATGTGGTTGGCCAATCGGAGTCCTTTATGCAAATACCATTTCAGTGGCAACCAATCTCCTCTGTCTGGGGCCATAGAATGTTGGAGTTCTGAGGCTGACCAATCAGAGCCCTTTATGCAAATAATCCCACAGTGGCAGCCAATCAAAACGCTGGCACATATTCCTCCCGCCGCACCACCGCCTGCCCGCAAACACTGACTTTTGTTATATACATAGATAGATTTACTTCATTTTATATCCCGCCCTCCCTTCCTCACGAGGGACTCAGAGTGGCCATGAGGGACTCCATGTTTCTTCATTGCCTGCCCATCTGCTGAAGTTTTATTACTCTTGGCCTTATTTGCAGATGTTTTCTATCTAGAACAGGAGTCCAGAAAGTACCATTTCTCAGTTCAATTCTAATTTTGCAGTTAGCCAGACCTCACTTGATATGGGGAACAGTCTTAAAACCAACAGACACAAGTTGAAAGGAGTCAGCCTGGACTAAAAATGGGATGTGATCACTTGCTTATGCATGAGTAAACCTCCCACCCCAAGCTGATCAGAAAGGAAGGTGCAGCTCAGGGATTGTAGTATGGAAGGAGGTCCATGGCAGAGATATGTATCCCTTGTGCAAATCTGGGCTTTCAGCTGTGGCAGTTATTTTGGTGTCATCCTTTCTGCACTTCCATAATGATCTAACTGCAGCCAGGGGTGTTGAAGTGGTAATTTTTATTACTGGTTAAATGTAATTATAGAGGTCTGTTAAATGTTAAAGGTAACATAGGCCATAACAGGGTGATACTAAGCGCCAGCCTCTGCAGGGAGGTTGAGTTACCATAGTAATGATGGGTGGAGCCAGCCAAGGCTAGGTTAGAATGCTGAGAGATTTGAATTTGGTCAGTTGGAGTTTGTCGGTTGAACAGTCAAGTCCAGCTCAGAGAGCAGAGAGTGTGTTTAGGATTAGTCGGCTGAGGAGAGCAGCTGAAGAAAAGATTTAAAGAAGAGAGGATAAAGTAACAGTTGGTAAAAGAGAAATAAAGGAGTCAATCAGATTTAGTCAAAGATTCAGGACTGGAAAAGGAAATACTGTAGTTAGGAGAGCCAATCTATAGTTTATGTTGAGACATAAACCAGGGTAGGAAATACCTTGTTTGAGACTAGTGAGATACTAGTGGAATAGACTGTAAACTGATTCGACAAGAACCATTTAAGAAAGAAAGTGTAACTGCATAATCTCATAATATTCACTTAAAGGAAACGAACTGAACAACTTTGTAACTTCTTTAAAGAAAGTGTAACAACCAAGAATTGTGCCTCTAAGAAGAATTGTAACTTTGAAACCGACAAGCTAATGTACTGATCCTCAAAATAAACTATTTACAAAATAAACTTTAACTATAAACCTCTCCTTGCCAGTATTTTGAAGAAGTCAAGCCTCATTTAAAAAGACAAAGTGGTGGACGGCTGGTTGCAACATTATTAGAGTGGAAATAATCCAAACACCTTCCTACAAATCGATGGCCAATTAGTTACCTCAGACATTTAGTGGCAGAAAAATATACTTACTATATAGTACATCCTTATGATTGGTGGCAGTTAATATATACTTCTTTATAATAGGTAGCGTGGCCGGTAGAGTGGCCAGATGCTACTTTATAATTGGTGACATACATAGGTCACATCGTTACAATTGGTGGCAGCGGTGGGATAGCCGACCCTGTCATAGTTTTGAGTTCGAATCTTCACAAATTGACACCAGCGGTAAGCTGCATCCTCACACCAAGTAACAGCACCAAGAGGACCTTGGAGTGACTAGCTTGACCATGAAGGAACTGGTGTGGCAATGGCTAACAGGGAGCTCTGGCGTGGGCTGGTCCATGAGGTCACAAAGAGTTGGAAGCGACTGAACGAATAAACAACACCACCAAGAGGACCATACACTGACTTATGTATAAACAGTTTTTCTAGTTGGTTTTTGTCAACATTTTTATTACTTATACTCACATGGTAAGAACATACATCTCAGTCAAACCCATTTAAATCCTCCATGAAATCCCCTCCAAACTTAAAAAAATAGCTGCCTTTATTTGTCTTGATATTTGACAACTACATAATGTCTCCTGGTTCCCGTGGAGTCCATTTTCTCCTTTTGGCAGATTCTATTCAATATCCATTGTCTTATCAAAAAAATCCTTGGCATCCAGAAAAGGGTGCAGAATTATTTGACCACAACACGTCTACCGCAACTCCAAGATCACTCCGTGGAGCTCCTCTGGACCAGCTTGAAGTAGGGACCCCTCTGGCCCAACAGTTCAGAGTGTGTTCCTTCCTCGACAACCTGCCCACCTTCCAGCACCACAATTTTGTTAGCGTTCTCCACCGTCTGCATCCGATGAGCTATCACTAGCACTGCCCGGGCCTGGCGGCTTAGTACCGACTGCTGGATCTATAGGGAAGAAATGTCTTGGTCAACATTGCAGGCTTCACGTGTCTCTATTCCTTAACCATACAAAAATCATCCTCCCCCACAGATAGAAGAGTCACCGGCCTACTTAGTGTTCATTCACAACTTGCAATGTCTTCAGCATTGAAAATTCCTGAGAAGCAGAAATAGATTGCTTCTGGAACATAGGCATACAGCCTGGAAAACTCACAGCAATCCAGAAATATTTCCAGAGATTTCCCATTTCTCTCTCTCTTTTTAGTAGGCATATGATCCACAAAGGATCAACAGATAAGAAAATGTATTATTCACTATTTCAAATAGGTTTGTCTCTTCTAAGATAGCGTTTTCCTAAGTTACCAGACTGCTGGTGATTTTTCCCCGTAAGCTTTTAAGGTCAGTTAGCTGTCATTTTGCTTATTATTACCAATTAAAATGAGCAGTTCTTGTCAAGCTGTGCATGTGGTCATTGCTTTATTATTATTGACCAAACCCAGCTGAAGAATAACAGATCCATAACCTATATGTGTTCATATCTATTTGGTATTTACAATTTACAATCCCTATGTAATTGCTAGTTTAGTCAACATGTAGGGACCATGAAAGCCCTCTAGTCCTTCCTTACTGGGAAGCAGCTGCTGTGATCAACCAGGATCCATTCTCCTATTGCTTGGGAAGTAGCTGATTGATGTTCCCATCGTACCTAACATAAGCGACCTCTGGATGAAGGGGAACTGCAGGCATCAGAGATTGTTCACAGAAGGAAGTGGGAATGCCAGCTGCTTCTCAAGTGATAAGAGAATGGACACTTGTCAACTTCAGCAGCTGCTTCCTGAAGAAGAGGGTGGGATGGTTGGGCCAGGAGTCACAGTGTAGCTATGTAATGATGACGGCTACTCATCTGTAAGTCTACAATAGGATTCCAGATGCTATTGTAATATTCATCATAATTATTAGGGGTGGATATCTCTGGTCGTTATCCTTAGAAAACCGTTATTATTTCGTATTAAAATCAATTCAGACCCTAATTCGACCCACGGCTAGCAACCCGGAAGTGACGTTTCTAAATTGAAACCGGGTCTGCCATTTCTGTCAAGGACGCGTTATTATGTCGTTTTTATTTCCACCCTTTCTTATCTTTAACCGCTATGGTTCTCAGTTGGTGAGGGGGCGTGGAGGGCATGCACTCTATCCCTCCTTGCCAGCTGACAATCAACCCCAGTTAGAGATAGCGAGGGTTGATTCTTAGCTGGTGAGGGTGCGTGGAGGCGGGCATCTCCTGCGCACGCGTAGCGCCACTAACGAAATAATAACGAATTTCGATATTAAATACGTATCAATTTCAAAATTTTCCAAAAAAATTTCAGAACACTTTCTATTTTGAAACAACAGTGGCTACCCCCCCCCCGAGTTTAGAAACAATTTTCTAATAAATCAACCAGCCCTAATAATTATCATTATATACCTCCCTTCTGCTAACAAAGAGACTCAAAGCATCTTACAACATGGTTAAAACAAGATAGAATTTCATTAACTTGATTCATCCCTCAGCTTTTCATGAAAACCGCAGCTCAAGCAAATTTACAAATGAAAATTAATTTTAAACTATAAGTACAATTATGAGTTAAATTATTAAGTTCAGTGGTCACTTAGTATCTGCTGAAGGTTAGCTTAAGGACACCATATGGATGCCAAAATCCGTGGATACGCAACTTCCATTATCAATCAATCAATTTTTATTGTTTGCTTAGTCGCCCTCCACCAATGGTGCTGTGGCCGACTTACAGAATAAATCAATAAAACACTTAGATTATCATTAAAACCACGAATCAAATGCTCTGCCAAAGAGCCAAGTCATTATATACAATGGGGCTGCAAATCAGTGTCACTAGTATAAAGTGGAAACATTTAAGATTTGGTTTTTTGGAATTTAGATAGATTCCAAGCTGTAGGTGGTTGACTCCAGGGATGCAAAATCTGTGGATATGGAGGGCTGACTATATTTGGGGAGCCCAGACTGATGCTTTCTATATCTCTTAGCCATGGTCAGCTTGTGGCGAATGTCCTCCCACTCCACCCCACTGCATACTCACCGCAGCTTCACTCTCCACATCCAGGGCACTTGTGGCTTCGTCCAACACCAAGACCTTTGGCTTCCGGATCAAGGCCCGGGCAATAGCTAGGCGCTGCTTCTGTCCTGCAGACAACTGACCTCCCTTCTCCCCAACATCTGGAACGAAGGAGAGATAAAGAGGAAGGGAGGTGGTCAAGTCTGCCCACCAAAGAGTTTTCACAAGGAAGGAAGGCCATGATGGAGCTTAACTTGGATTCCTGGGTTCTCTGTTTAGGAAAGGAATTGAAGAGGGGAAGCAATAGGGCAGACTGGAGGACAGATAGTCTGCCCTGTCCTGCCCCTAATGGCAACCCCTAGAGAAATCTATCATGGAGTTTTCTTAGCAAGGTTTATTTAGAAGAGGTTTGCCTCTTCCTTCCTCTGAAGCTGAAAGTGAGACTTGCCCAGTGGGTTTCCATAACCCAGTCTTTGTCAACCGGTGTGACTCGGCACACCAGTGTTCCGTGGGGGACCTCCTGCTGTGCCGCAAAAAACCTGTCTTGCTCCCCTTCCTTCCCCTCCTGCCGAACTCCTGTTGTTGCTGCTGATTGGAGGAGGAGGAAGGGCCGGGCCTCTGGCGGCGAAGAAGAAGAAGGGGCCAGGGCACCGCCTCCTTCAGCCGTTTCCCCAGCCAGCCAGCCTCCAATCAAGGGAGGGCGGGAAACAGAAGTGGACGTGACGAGCTCAGTCCAGCGCAGATGCAGGAGCTGCATCTCTCTCGCTCTTCTCTCTCTCTCTCCTGCTCCTGTCTCCCCCCTCTCTCTTTCCCCTCCCCTCCTTCTCTCCCTTTCCCCCTTCCTCTTCCTCCTCGCCTTCCTCTTCCTCCCACCTTGGGGCTCCTCTTCCTCCTCCACCAGCTCGCCAGGCGACCCTGCTCACCGTACCCACCTTAATGGTGGCATCATCCGAGGAGGGAGGAGAGAGAGAGAGAGAGAGAGAATTGAGTAGGTGGGGGGGGGGGGGGGAGAAAAGGAAAAACTGGCCGATGTCCTCCTGGGACGAGCTGGCAAGGGAGAGAAGGAGGGGAGGGGAAAGAAAAGGAGGGAGGGAGTCAGGAGCATAGGCAGACTCTCCCATCCGAAAAGTCTGCTCCAAGAGTGACACCCCTTACCTTGCCAAGGCCAGGATCTCCTTCAACCTCGAGGCAGTGTATCTATCTATCTATCTATCTATCTATCTATCTATCTATATGTCCACACACACACACACACACACCATACAAAAAGAGGGGAGGGAGGAGTGCAGCAGCTCCAGCCCGGTGGGGGAAAGCGAGAGGCTCTGCCACACTCACCTGCCTCGAGGTTGAAGGAGATCCTGGCCTCTGCGAGGTAAGGGGTGTCACTTCTGCTGTTCCTTCCACACAGCCCTCTATCCCAGAATATCCAAGGTAGGAAATCCAAAATATCTGCTTTGAACTGGGATATATGGCAGTGTGGACTGAGATAATCCAGTTCAAAGCAGATAAATTGGGATGTCCTGCCTTGGATATTCTGGGATAGATGGCTGTGTGGAAGGGACACCAGAATATCCAAGGAAATCCAAAATATCTGCTTTGAACTGGGATATATGGCAGTGTGGACTCAGATAATCCAGTTCAAAGCAGATATTTTGGGATGTCCTGCCTTAATAACTAGTAGTAGTAGTAGCTGAAGGCTCAATCACAACACTATATGTATTACTGTGTTAGTGTCATTTTGTGTCATTTTGATTGGTGGTGTGCCCCAGGATTTTGTAAATGTAAAAAGTGTGCCGCGGCTCAAAAAAGGTTGAGAAACACTGCCATAACCGAGCAAGGATTTGAAGACTGATCTCCAGAGTCATCGTCCAGAACTTAAATTCCTAATCAATGCTATCTATTACATATTCCCTTTGTTCCTGCCCAAATGTCTTCTTCTGCACAGGCATTATGATTTACACTGGTATGCCATTCCTAAACACAAGGTTCAATTTTCTACTTTGATTTCTGAGTTTTCTTAGCTGCAGATAGGCCTCCATAGAGAAGCCATCTCTGCCACAGGCTAATTGTATACTTTCTCCCCAATCCCTCACTGTCCCAGAGAGTTTCAATGGTCGGTGTAAACTTACAGCATACGGCTCAGGGCTAGCTGTAGGGCTAGAGACAAGGATGGTTGGATTCTTTGAAGAGTTTTTCACAATTATTTATTTATTTATTTACAGTGTTTATATTCCACCCTTCTCACCCTGTACAATGTACACATACATGGCAAACATTGAATGCCATAGACACACAACACATATAGACCGACAGTCAGAGGCTATTTAACACTTTTTCTGGCCACCAGATGAGCTGTCGCTTCACCGTCCATCTGTGACACTGATGAAGTACTTTCCGCATTCCCTGCATGTTTTTTGCTGAAGATTTTTATGGCCTCGTAAATTTGTTAAGTTAGCCTCCCCAAACATAGGTAGTACCTAAATTTCCTACTTGACAGATGCAACTGTCTTTCGTGTTGCAATGGTCAACAACAAGCTACACAATTGGCTCCAACCCGGGCTGGCTTCAAACTCATGACCTTTCGGTCAGTAGTGATCTTAATGCAGCTGACACCCAGCCAGCTGCATCACGGTTATGTGGGGCACAATAAGAAGTAACAAATAACACAGACCTGCACTGAACCCTCCTTCCAGCTCACGGATAAATCCCAAGGCACTGGCTTCTTCGGCTGCAGCAGTCACTTCCTCCATGCTGCATTCCTCCAACCCATAGGCAATATTGTCCCGAATGGATCCAGAGAAGAGGATGGGCTCTTGACCCACAAGTGCCACCTGCAGACAGGAAGTAACCATGGATATGGAATAATACTTTGTTTAATCTATGGGGAAAATCCTCTGTGGGGGAAAGCTGTGGTGGCAGGGGTGGACTGGACCCTTTACACAGATTTCTAACCATCTTTGTGGCTGATTCCATGGGTCTAACTAGTTGGTATTTTGCTTGTTCTTTGGCTTTCAAGGACCTTAACACCTTGAGCTGAATTTCTGAGGTTGAGGATGATATAAATTGATTATATATTACTTATTAATAAAGGAGGCCAAGGACTGGACCAGTCTCAGAAAACAGAATTGGTTGGAAAGTGGAATCTAGGGTTTTTAAAAACACAAATGCAAAACTAAATACTAGATAATACCAAGTTAATTGATAGTGGGAAAATGCCAAAAAGAATTTGCATTGGTTGAAAGAGAAGAACAGGCAGGGAATGTTGTAAATAGCAACCTTCTCAAGCCTCCACTAGTTATTTGTTATACATAATTCAGATTGCTTACTGTATTGTATATGTATGTGTTGGTTTGCAATTTCACCTAATCTCTTGCTTGTGGGAGGGGCGGTAGACCATGCAATTGGAACTAGACATGTTCAGACTCAGACTCCATTTTAGTTTGTTAGAAGCCAATTACACTCTTAGAGAGAGTAGACACTGTCTGTATGCTTTTAGAAGTCAGTGTGTGTTTGCATCAGAAGCAGGAACAGTTCAGTTTAGACTTAGATACTAGACAGAGACTCTATTAGACTCTCAAACAGAGATGCTTTGGACTATGGACTATGGATTCTAAGGAAGATGCCCTACGTACCTACACAGATAAACTACTTAAAATCCTATTGTGACTAGATTCATGAGCAAAGTGCCTGTATGATGTATACATTAAGTTTTGTGAGTAAACCAGCTCTGTTACTTTTAAAGACAACTGTTTATTTTGTCTCTTGAGAGCATGATTTAAATGCAAATATATTTTAAGGGAAAGTAGATGGTTTTGGGCAACTAAAGGTACACTTCTGAAACTCTGCTGTATATATTTCCAAAAGGTCATTTGACCAGTTGTTTTCCAAAAAGATTATGAATTCCATTTCCCAAATGGTTATGGAGATTCACATTTTTCAAAACTGAAAGTGCAAAACATGACTATAATTTAGATCAGAGTTGCCCACATGTTTTCAGCCTGTGAGCTACTTTTAAGAAAACCAAGTTACAACGATCTACCTGCCGCTGCCGCTGCGCGCGCTCCAGTGGCCGCCTTCCTCCACCTGCACGGCTTTGGAGAGCGCTTCGAGCGTTGCCACATGCGCGCTGTGCGGAAACAGAGGCGAGAGACCTTCAGCTTGGCCAAGGAAGAGAGGCGGACGGAGGAAGAGCGCGGAGCCTTGAGGTGCGGGCTGGGAAGAGCAGGGTGGCAACAGAGGAGGCCGAAGCAGCTCGAGGGGGAAGAAGCAGGGAGTTTGGGAGTCAGCCTCGATGGGGCAAAAGAGCTGGGCCCGGCCCGGCCTCTGAGGGCTTGGCATCCTGAGGGGTGTCGTGATTGACAGCCGGCCAAGAAGGAAGAAGCTGTGCGGGCAGAGGAAGGCGGTAGCGGGAGAGCGCACAGGGCCTCTGCCCTGCCTCTCATCCGGAAGCTGCGGTGAGAGAGGCATGGCCGCCGGAAGCCCCGCACGCTCTCCCGCCACCTTCTTCCTCCACCCGCACGGCTTCTTCCTTCTTGGCCGGCTGTCAATCACGACACCCCTCAGGAGGCCGAGCCCTCTGAGGGCCGGGCCTGGCCCTCAGAGGCCGGGCCTGGCCGTTGAGGCTGACTTCCAAACTCCTGCTTCTTCCCCCTCGGGCCGATGGAGGAGAAGAAGCTTCCTCCTCCATCGCCGCCCTGCCCTTCCCAGCCCGCACCTCAAGGGCTCCGTGCTCTGCCTCTGTCCGCCTCTCTCCCTTGGCCAAGCTGAAGCTCTCTCACCAGCGCACATGCACCAATGCTGGAAGCGCTCTCCAAAGTTGCGCGGGCGGAGGAAGGCAGCGGCGGGAGCACGTGCACGGCGGTGGGAACAGAAGATCGACCTCAAATGGTCTCGGGATCGACTTGTTGATCACGATCGACTTCCTGAGCAGCTCTGATTTAGATCCAAAAATTAGTTGTCAAAAAGTGGGGGATGCTTGTTTAAGTAGAAGCAACAATTCTCAAAGTTAAATTATATTTCCTATTAGAATGAAAGATTTGTTGCACCTACTAAATCACAGACCTGCTTAACTGCACTGAGCAAAATTCTCATTTCTTCCACTTGGAGTAACAGGGTGCATAAAAGGTGTTTCCTGGTGTTTCCCATTTCCCAGTTCTATATCAACAGAAAGACCAAGGGGAGTGACTTTTCTTTCAACAGCTTATATTCATTGTTCAGCTAAGCTAACCCAGCTCTTAAACACCAAACCCAAAACAGGGTGCATCATAGTTTTGTGTCTTGGTTTTTAGGCCTGTTCCTGGGATTATTTGGGGCATTGATTCAGAAAATTGCACTGGATAGACTCTATTGGATCTAGTTTCCTAAATATGGTGATCATGGTTTTCTAGGGCAGTCATTGTCAACCAGTGTGCCGTGCGAGAGCACGTGGTGTGCCGCGAAAATGTCCCCTCCCCCGCCTTTCTTCCCCCTCCTGCTGCTGCTGCTTGGAGGAGGAGGAGGAGGCCAAGCGGGCGGAGGCGGATCCGGGCCTACCGGGTGAGGCGGGCTCTGAGGTCTTGTGTGTGTATGTGTGAGAGAGGAGAGGGTTGGAGGAGCGGGGGGGGGGACCGGGCTGGGGGAGGCTTTTCCGCCTGGCCCCGTGCATTTCAGTCGGAAGGATGCGAGCCGGGCGAAAAGCTTCCCCGCGAGCCATCGAGGCCTGTGGGAGGCTTCTCCACCTGTCCCCGCGCCCTTCCCAAATTGGGCTGGCGAGGGGGCCAGGAGGAGCGCTTCCCCCAGGCAGCAAGGTCCTCGCTGCCTCAGGGAGGCGTCTCCGCCTGTCCCCCGCGCCCTTCCCAAATTGGGGACGGGCGAGGGGGCCAGGAGATGCCCTTCCCCGAGGCAGCAAGGTCCTCGCTGCCTCAGGGAGGCGTCTCCACCTGTCCCCCGCGCCCTTCCCCAAATTGGGGACGGGCGAGGGGGCCAGGAGGAGCGCTTCCCCCAGGCAGTGACTTTGAAGTTGCAAGGCCATTAAATGCTAATCAGCATGGCCATTTGCAACATTCGCACTTGCCTAAAGCAGGCAAGAGTTCTTTCTTCCACCCTGGACATTATTCCACAGATATATACACGTCACTTGCCTAGTTTCTAACAGCTTACCACCTCTGAGGATGCCTGTCATAGATGTGACTGAAACGTCAGGAGAGAATGCTTCTGGAACATGGCCATACAGCCTGAAAACCTCACAGCAACCCGGTGATTCTGGCCATGAAAGCCTTTAGCAAAAGCTCTTTGATTTCTGGCAGGATATCTATGTTGTGTTCATTGAAACAGGCCCAGGTTTCACACCAAGTGTATACTTTTAAAAACATATTAACTATATGTATTACTGCGTTAGAGTGTCATTTTGTTTCATTTTGGTTGGTGGTGTGCCCCGGGATTTTTTAAATGTCAAAAGTGTGCCTCGGCTCAAAAAAGGTTGAGAAACCCTGGTCTAGGGGCCATCAGATGAAGAGTGGTGTTGTTGTTTATTCATTCAGTCGCTTCCGACTCTTTGTGACCTCATGGATCAGCCCATGCCAGAGCTCCCTGTCGGCCGCCTTCTCCCCCAGGGTCTCCTTCAGAGTCAAGCCAGTCACTTCAAGGATACCATCCATCCATCTTGCCTTTGGCCGCCCCCTCTTCCTTTTTCCTTCCATTTTCCCAGCATTATTGCCTCTCCAAGCTTTCATGTCTTCTCATGATGTGGCCAAAGTACTTCATCTTTGCCTCTAATATCCTTCCCTCCTATGAGCAGTCGAGCATTATTTCCTGAACTATGGACTGATTGGATCTTCTCGCGGTCCAAGGCACTTACAGAATTTTTTTCCAATTTTTCTCTATCTTCCTTCATTCAGCCTTCCTTATGAAAAGTGATAGACGGCATATGTTCTGTATCTCAACAATAGAGCTGGTAGGGAAAAATTGGTGCTATTTTTGGAATCAACAGGTCAAATATACCCAGAAAAAGTTCTAACTTTTGAGGCACTAAAGTGTATTGGCCAGTGAGATCTATCACTCAGTCACATTTCACTATAAGATACCTAACTTTCCCCCTAGCACTCAATAAACCAAGTCTTCCAGGTAAGGATGGGAAACTGCACGAAAATTGCTCCCTACCTTTATTCTTCAGCAGTCACAACCAATGGGTTTCATGTGCCTCAAGAATCACACCTTCCCCACTTAGATTTACGATGAGGAGTAGACCAAGAGGCGTACAGTACAATTGTTATGTCATGCCACACCCTGTGGCCAGGGGCGGTCTAAGGTAATTTTAAATGGTAGGCGAACATTATTTTGGCGCCCCCCCCCAAAAAAAACATTATTTTGCCGCCCCTCATGTAAAACAAATATACAATTATAATATCACAATACCATTAGTAGTATTATATTGTATCAATGTATATACAATATATTATACCATACTCATACTATATTATATCATAATTATATTATACAACATTACAATATAATTATATTATAATATATTGACGTTATAATATAATGTAACATTCTATTATATTATTATTATAAAATAATAAATAAAATTATTTATTTAAATAAAATTATCCTCTACTAAATAATTTCATGACTCCTATAAAACTCAAATAACCCAAAATAAAAGTAAAATAAAATATTATATATTACTATTTTGTACAATACCACTATACTGCAATATTGTTTGTAATATTACATGTAATATAAAATATATCATCATTCTATTGTTATATTGTATTTGTATTATATTGTATTGTATGACAATATTAAGCAGAACTGTATAATAATCAACAAGAAATGCAATGTAAATGCATCAAAATCAGAATATATTACCTACCACCCGACTCATAATCCATAGGAGTCTCCCATAAGTCCAAAATTAGGATCCCAATGTAAATGTAAATAGAAAAACAGCCAAAATGTTCCAATGAGGTCGCATACAGGCAGCGCGGCCTGGGCAAACTTGGGCCCTCCCTCCCTCCTTCTAAGTGTTTTGGCCTCCAACTCCCACAACTCCTCATAGCCTCAGGCCCCTCAGGTCTAGGCAGAAACAGAGCCGAAGAAAGGAAGGAGGGAGAGAAGAGGCCACAGAGGAGGAGGAGGAGGAAAGCCCTTCATTCATTCCTTCACTTACACTTCCTTCACTGATAATTTTCTCCTTCCCATACGGCAGCGTGTGCGCGGAGACAAAGGGAGAAGGGAAGCACTCCCTGCCTGCCCGATAGGGAGTGCTTTGCTTACAGGCTTTTGCACAAGGGAGCTACTGGGCATGCACGGAGGTTTTCGCACATGTGCAGTTGCTCCTGCGCTCAACTTCAGCTCCGGAGCAACTGCGCTTGCGTAAAAACCTCTGCGTGTACCCAGAAGCGGCGTCAAAGCGCACAAGGCCGGGGCCCAAAAGCAGGCAACTGTGACGCTGTCTGAGGAACATCGGCAGGGCCAGGATGGCGCCCCATACGGCCAGGATGGCGCCCCCTTCCCAGATGGCGCCCTAGGCGGCCGCCTACTTGGCCTATCTTGTAGGACCGCCCCTGCCTGTGGCCCATTACCTGTCGGTGTAGATATTTGTGTTCATACTCCTGGATTGGGACGTCATCCAACAGGATTTCCCCCGACTGGGGCTCAAAGAACCTTTCCAGGAGGGCCACGCAGGTGCTCTTCCCGCTGCCATTCAGCCCCACCAGTGCGGTCACCTCCCCAGGATGGAGCTCAAAGGAGACATTCTGCAGGGGAATGATGATGGCAGTTTGTGACGGTAAAGTGGGAAGAGGCAGAGAGAAAAGTGCATAATATACTGCCTGGAATTAATTGGAGGAAGGAAAATATAATACATTCTACAGGGGAAAATTCCACACTTTTATATTTTGTTGAAAATAGTGAGGGTGGGAGAAGTAATTAATTGTGTCTGAGAATGACATGTGTCTAGTCCAGGGGTGCTCACACTTTTTCAGCATGCGAGCTACTCTTAAAGCAACCAAGTCCAAAATATCTACCTGCCCCCACCACCATGCACTCCTGCGTGCTCTTGCCACCGCGAATGCTCCTGCTGCTGTTTTGCACCCGCGCAGCACTTCTTCCGTCTATGGGGCATTGCAGGAAGGAGAAAGCACGAGGCGGGGCATCCAGAGGGAGCGCTCCACCCTGCCTGTCTCGCCGACAACGGAGGCTGCACAGCTGCTTTTGGATGAGAGAGGCAGGGCGCTCCCTCCAGAGGTCCCGCCTTGTGCTTCCTTCTTCCTGCAATGCCCTGCAGGCAAAAGCACCGCGAGAGTGGAAGCCAGCAGCAGGAGCGCGCATGCGCGCAGGGTGTGCGCGCGCATGGCAGGAGCGCCCCATCCAGCTGTTGAGGCCCGAAGATCACCTGGAAGAGGGCCGAAGATCTACTAGTAGCTCCCGAGCTACCTAATGAGCACCCCTGGTCTAGTCTGTCTGGCAAGCTGGCTGACATTGCAGTTAAGTATAGGAGTTGTCCCACTGTGGTGAAAATGGCTGTGAAAGTAAAGTGGGATGGATGCAGAGCGCTCCAGACATGCAGCCACTACCACAACAACAGAGAATGAAGAAAGAACCCTGGAACTGATTTGTGCCAGTATATCAGTGTCTATATGCTCAACTAAAAACTTTTTTTTTTGCTGGTGACAGTAAAAATTGATACGATTTTCAGATTGGTACAATTTCAAAGGAAGGTGTCTATGGAGAAAAGTGAGATAATTTGTTTTTAAAATTCTTAATAGAGTTTTAAAAGTGCAGAAAATTTCTGAAGAACCTTGTATCTTTCTGAAATTCTCCAGTCTAATACAGAGTTGGACCTCCACATTTGTAGATTTAGGTTTGATGAATGTGATTATGTGCTGCTGCCCTGCACCATTTTTATAGGAACGGCAATCTGTGAAAGACTGCAAATGCCAAGATGGAAGAGCAGTGATTTCCTCAGCTAGTTAGCAAGCTTGGTCAGTGTAGGTGAGTAGTCTCTTTTAGGGGGGAAAGTCAGACAAAAACAGTCGCTGTGCCCAATTGCTTGGACAAAAAAGGAAAGAGGAGGGGCTGTTTGGTTGTCCCCAAATACACACATCACCGATCTCAATCTCTGAGCTCAGAGAAACAACACATATATTAAATATGGTTCAAGGGAACTTAAGATACTGATATTTCCTCCATTTCTGCAGAGATCCTGCACCACTAAACCCTAAGGCAGCATTTCTCAACATGGGGGTCGAGGCCCGGGGAGGGGGGGGGGTTGTCAGGGGGTTTCAGAGGGGTCACCAAAGACCATCGGAAAACCTATATTTCTGGTGGTCTTAGAACCCCTTTGGCAGAGAAGGCTGATGATCTCTCTGCCTGTCCTTGTCTTCCTTTTTGAAAACAGATAGCAACTCCCACCAAAAGCCCTCCTCCACTGCGATTGGCTGCCCTCTCAGTCAAGGGGAGGGCTGTTTCTGAGACTCCAAGTGGGGAGGGGAGAGCAGGCGTGCTCGGCGCATGACAGCATGGTGCGCATATGTAGGCAAGGGAGAGCGTGTGAGGCTAAAGGGAGGCTCGCACCTACGAGTCCCTTCAAGGCATGGGGGTTCTCTGTGGGGTTCAGAATGCTCTTTGATTGTAGGTGAATTATAAATTCCAGAAACTACAACGCCCAAATGTTAAGGCCTATTTTCCCCAAACGCCACCAGTGTTCACAGTTCTGCATGTTGATTATGCGTGCCTAATTTGGTCCAGATCCACCATTGTTTGAGTTCACAGTGCTCTCTGGATGGAGGTAAACTACAATTTCAGAACTCAAGGTCAATGCCCACCAAAACCTTCCAGTGTTTTCTGTTGGTCATGGGACTTCTGTTTACCAAGTTTGATTCAATTCCATTGTTGGTGGAGTTCAGAATGGTCTTTGATTGTAGGTGAACTACAAGTCCCAGCAACTGCAACTCCCAAATGACAAAAAAAAAATCTCCTCCAAACCTCACCAGTATTCATATTTGGACATGTCGGGTATTTGTGCCAAATTTAGCCCAGTGAATGAAAATACATCCTGCATATCAGATACTTATTATGATTCATAACAGTAGCAAAATTACAGTTATGAAGAAGCAACAAAAATAATGTTATAGTTGGAGGTCACCACAACCTGAGGAACTGTATTAGGAAGACTAATAATAATGTGAGGGCAGACTATACCCTCTGCAAAGATATATAGTACTACCTTTAAAACTTGGACGTCAGGGCGAGAGGGATAGGAAAAAGAAATGTTCTTGAACGAGACGTGCCCTCGGAGGACTTCTGGAGCCAATGTGCCCTCTGTATGAACTGAAGGCTCCCGGTGAAGGTATTCAAACACCTTTTTAGCAGCCCCCACATTACTAAGGGCATCCCCATATATATACATCAAGGTCTGAAAAAGGAGGAAGAAAAAACAGGGCTGAACTAAATACATAGGCAAAGGAGACAGCACTATGATCTATCTTCTAATCCAGGGGTGGGCAACCTACAGCCCGTGGGCCGGATGCGGCCCGGCAGCCAATTCTGTCCGCCCCGGGGAGAAGGGCGTCACGGGCGGGGCCAAGAGGAAGGTTTCCAAACCAACGCTTCAGAGAAAGTTGGCCTCCCTGAGACAAAGAAGCCCTTCCCTCCCTCTCCTTTCCTCTCCTACTGCGCACCTTGCTGTCATGAGCCTCTCCCAGTCGAAAGGGAGGCCTCCGTCTCTGCCTTCTCCCGCCGACATCTCGCTGCTCCAGCCCTTGCCCTTCCCCTCCTCCTCCTCGACATCAGAAGAAGCAGAAGAAGGCGCGAACCTTCCTTCCTCCTTACCTCACAAAACCAACTCGATAGAGTTCTGGCTCGCGGCGAAGGGGCATGGCCAAAGGGGAGGAACGGCGGTCGGAATGACCGTTGGAGGAGCCCTGACTGATGGCCATGGAAGCAACCAATCGGAGGGACGGATACGCCCCGCAAAGGGGTGGGACCGCGGGAGGCGGCGCGAGGACGAAAAGCATGGGTGGGGCAAAGTGAGTGACAGCTGATTTTATCCAATGGGAGGGGAAATAGAGTGAGGGGCGAGAGCGGGCGGAGGCCTGCAGCCTCCGATCACCTGCTGCTCTGCTCTCCTCTGCTGCGGCGGTGGCTGGGTCTGCTTTGCCATCCTCTGGGCTGGATCCATTGGGCCATTCCATCTTGGTTCGCATCTTGTCTTCTTGAATTTAATTTAATTTTAGTGGGTTTTATTATTATTTTATAATAATTTTATAATAATAATATAATAATATACTATAATAAAATAAATAATATATAATATAATGTTATATTATAATTTCAATATATTATGTCTATATATATATACTATAATATAATAATTATGATATTAATACTAATAATATATGAATATTTCTTGATATAGTAATATGTTAATAATAATGATGTGTAATATATAGTAGTAAATAAATAAATAAATAATGTAGATTAGAATGTAGTTCTGCCTTTAGGTGCGGCCCTCCATAATATTTTTTGGCTCTCGTGCGGCCCACTGGAAAAAAATAATTGCCCACCCCTGTTCTAATCCAATACCCCACCCCCCACAAATCGACCTTAAAAGCCAGGGAACCACACCAAGAAAAGGTGTTCAGTGACACTGCCACCAAAGGTGATGATGAATGATGTTGTATTCAGCCTTTTCTTGCCATGGGGAGGGAGGGAGGTGTGATACAAAAATGGGGCCAAGCCAATTAAGGATTGGAAAAACAAGAGAAACTCAAATGGATGGATCTGTCTATCCATACCTGCACATATCTTCCCACTTCCATCTGGTAGAGGATGAAGGAAACCAGGGTCCCTTTACTTACAAGGCCAGCAAGGATCTGTTGGTATCCAAAGTAAAGGAGCAACAGCTTCAGGCCCAGACCAAGTAACTAATAGAGAGACAGAGTGAGCAGGAGAGAGAAATTGCATTGATTAGTGAGATTTTAGTCTCTGCTAACCAGATCTTGGAAACATTACTGCTTTGGAAAAAAGTGATCTATTCTAAGAACTTATTTATTTATATCCTGCCGAAGTGATCCTTCAAAAAGTTTCCGAATTTTTATATTTCATTGGAAATAGTGAGGGTGGGATGAGAAGTAATTAATTGTCATGTGTCTAGCCCAGGGATGGGCAACCTACGGCCCAGGGTCCGGATGCGGCCCTTTGGCCGATGCTGTCCGGCCCTTGGCTCCCTCAAGACTTCGTCCTGAAGAGAGGGATGCGATCTCCCCCATTGGAAAGGCTACAAACATGAAGAAGCAGGCAGGCAGGCAAGCGGAGGGAAAGGGAAGGGAGGGGGAAGAAGGGGAGGAGGGGCCAGGAGCAAGAGCATGCCTTCGCCCTCCTCCTCCCTTCACTTCCTCCTCGCGCGCTCCCCCTCCCTCTTGCCTCGGCGCTCTTTCCCTTCTTCTCTTTCCTGTCTTCCTGTTTCCTTCCCTCCCTCCCTCTCTCTTTCCCCCTTTCATTCCTTCCCCCTTCCACCACCTGAACGGAAGAGGGAGAGAGAGAGTGCAGCGAGGGAGAGGGGGCGTGGCCAGAGCGATAAAGGAGCGGGCTTCCTCCTCTTCTCTTTGGGCATATTGAGGATTCCTGCCAAGTTTGGTCCTGATCCATCATTATTTGAGTCCACAGTGCTCTCTGGAAGTAGGTGAACTACAACTTCCAAACTCAAGGTTTGGAAACCCTTTCAGTACTTTCTGTTTGTCTCATGTGTGGATTCAGTGTGCCAAGTTTGGTTGAAGATGGCTGAATGGCCATCTGTGAGGAATGCTTTGATTGTGTTTTTCCCTTATGGTAGAAGGAGGTAGGACTGGATGGCCCTTGGAGGTCTCCTCTTTAGCAACCTGTTGTTGTTGTTATTACTATTATGAGCAGAGGCTGAATGAATATTATGCCTTAATGTTCAGAGATATAGGCCCGTGTGGAAGGGCCCTGGCTTATCTGACTTCCTTTCCACACATCTGAATAAAATCCCATGTTATTTGCTTTAAACCAGATTATATGAGTGTAGACTCAGATAACCCAGTTCAAAGCAGATATTGTGGGATTTTCTGCCTTAATATTCAGGGTTATAGGCTGTGTGGAAGGGCCCTGGCAGAAGGAGGTTGGACTGGATGGCCCTTGGAGGTCTCCTCCTACTCTAGGAACCTGTTGTTGTTGTTATTATTATTAGCAGAGGCTGAATGAATATCATCATCATCATCATTATTATGAATAAATTCATGGGCTTATTATCCTCACATTTAGTTGAATTCAGTCTTAAAATATATTATATGGCTCTCAGTGAAAAAAAAATCCAAATATTTTGCTTTTATGGCTCTCTGAGTCAAAAAGGGTTCCTGACCCCTGATATAATGAATCACAAATGATACAAATGTTCACATTTTGTTAACCATTGTTTTGTAAAATTTGAGTGAATAAATGTCATTTTTCCTATGACAACCTCTCTTTTTCATGGCTCATAAGATATACTCTTATCAGTCTTATTAATATATCAAAAATCCAATGTAGTGCCTTTTTTATTATTATTAAAGAAATTCAATTGATATTATGTAGAATGTACTTCAGCCTTTAGGTGCGGCCCTCCATAATATTATTTGGATCTTGTGTGGCCCCTTGGAAAAAATAATTGCCCACCCCTGGTCTAGTCTGTCTAGCAAGCTGGCTGACCTTGCCGTTTAGTATAAGAGTTGTCCCACTGTGGTGAAGATGGCTGTGAAATGTATAAAGTGCACCAAAAAGGCACGGCATTCGGTCATACGCTTTTTGTGGGGAGAAGGTGTGCTGGGACAAAAGGTAGTTTACAATACAAGCTAAATCAAAATGTAACAACAACAATATATTGTCGAAGGTTTTCATGACCAGAATCACTGGGTTGCTGTAAGTTTTTCGGGCTGTCTGTCCATGTTCCAGAAGAAGCATTCTCTCCTGACGTTTCACCTGCATCTATGGCAGGCATCCTCAGAAATTATGAGGTCAGACCTCACAAACTCTGAGGATGCCTGCCATAGATGCAGGTGAAACGTCAGGAGAGAATGCTTCTTTGGGAATAAGGCTGAAAAATATAAAACAAACAATCCAATTATACACTGGTATAATTAAAAAATAATTGAAAGCATATAAAATATTATTTTTTGAAAAGGCTGTAAAATTAAAGAAATGAAACTTAGAGTACTCTATCCTCATACATACACACACAACACAACACACTCTTCCAGGTAGGACCCCAAAAACTGACCCGTTGGATGAGCAAATGGATGGCTTTCTCCAGATCTCTCTGGTTTTTGAGCCGATGCGTTTCTTTTAATGCTGCGTCATAGCGCTGTGATTCTTCCTCCTCGGTGGCAAAGCTGTGCACCGTCTCAATGGAAGAGACTGTCTCACGGACCACTTCTCCAGAGCGTGCGATGGAGTCCTGGATCTCCAGCAACAAGGCCTGCACAAGCAGGGAAAAGGCAAACGTGTGATTAATTAGTTTATTTTATTTATTTCGCATCCTTCTCACCCCCGGAGGGGGACTCACAACAAGTATTCATTCAATGCCAACAGTGGCAATAAATGATAAAAGCAATTAAACAATTTATTAATGCTTTAAAATTACTAAAACATTATTTAAATCACTCAGGCTTGAAATCATAGTCCAGGTCAGTCCACTGTCATTCACACAAATTAGGTCTCACTCTAAATTGTTGCCTCTACTGTTTGAACCAGGTTTGAGTTTCATTCTACCCAATCTAATGTCCCTGGGTAGAGTTCCACAGGCAAAGGGGCCACCACTGAGAAGGCCCTGTCTCTCATCTCCACCAGTTGCATTTGTGAGGATGGTGGGACCAAGAGCAGGGCCTCTCTTGTAGATCTTAGATTTTGCGATGGTTCATAGCAGGCAGGCATGTAGCCGGGGGAGGCTTAGGGGCTTCAGCCCCCCAAATTCTCAGGGTAGTCTGCGAGAAGGCCTTACTGGTACATTATTGAAACTGTTATGTTTATTCATATCATGATCTGATCACCATGCTCATTATATCCTACATTCATGGGGTTATTGGGATAACAATACAAAATCCTGGCTACGGCCCTGATAGCAGGAGATACGTTCAGACAGGTAAGCTGGGCCAGTATCATTCAGACATAGGCTAAAGCCAGCACTTTGAATTGTGCTCGAGAGCAGATCAACCTTCTCCTAGACCAGGGGTGCTCATTTAGGTAGATCGCGATCGACTGGTCCATCCCAGGACCGAAGGAGGTCGATCCCAACTGGATGGGGCACTTCTGAGGGGGCGGAGCCAGGCAGCGCAAAGCCCCTCCCCCTCCCCTGGCTTTAGCGCTTCTGCAGCTTCTGGAGGCAAGAGGGTGGGAATGCCAAGGCATAGATAGCCACTACTGGCTTGGCATTCCTCCCCTCTTGCCTCCAGAAGCTGTGGAAACGCTAAAGCCAGAGGGGGGAGGGGGCGGAGCCAGGCCGCATGAAGCCCCGCCCCCTCCCCGGCTTTAGCGCTTCCACAGCTTCTGGAGGCAAGGGGAGGGAGGAATGCCAAGGCAGTAGTGGCAGTAGTGTCCCCCTGCTCCGCCCTGCTTCTCTCTCAGTAGATCTTTCCGATTTGGTTTTATTAGAAGTAGCTCGCATGCTGAAAAAGTGTGGACAGCCCTGTCCTAGACTATTGTGTGCCATTTGCAGCACCACAGTTCAAAACGAGTATTGTTAAGCAGGTATAGAGGAAGATGATCAGGTTGAACAGAGGTCTGGAAAGCAAGGCTTAACAAAAGCGGTTGAGGGACCTGGGCACATTTAGCTTGGAGAAGAGAGATCTAGGACCTTTTCACATTGGGATATATTCCATTTTTGAGACTCTTTAAATATGATTCTGAATGGGTACTATTATATGACCTTTGCCACATTCCATCCATAATCCAATGGAATCCATCAGCAAAATGTTGCAGAAACTGAGTAATTTATGTATTTACTCTACTCTGCTTCTATACCGCCCCTCTCAGCCCAAAGGCGACTTGAGGCGGTGTACACATGGCAAGGACTGCCCAAGATAAATACATCAACAGTTACTAACACAATCATATCATATACAAATTAGCAATTAAAGTTAAAACACAATATCAGCGTCTCATTATTAAGTCAATTTCCAATTGCGTCGTCCTTGTTCCGTAGGTCTCCATTTAATAATCATACTACATCTGCAAATGCCCGGTCAAACAGCCAGGTCTTGACGAAATGTCAGGAGGGAGGGGGCTGATCTGATGTCACTCGGAAGGGTGTTCCAAAGCCGAGGAGTCACCATTGAAAAGGCCCTGTCTCTCGTCCCCACCAATCGTGCCTGCGAAGCAGGTGGGACCGAGAGCAGGGTCTCTCTGGATGATCTTAAACATCTTGAAGGTTCATAGGGAGAGATGCGTTCGAACATGTAAGTTTGACCAGAACCATTTAGGGCTTTAAAGGCTAAAGCCAGCATTTTGAATTGTGCCCGGTAGCAAACTGGTAGCCAGTGGAGCTGGCGCAACAGAGGTGTTGTGCGCTCTCTGAGTGCTGCTCCTGTTATCAACCTGGCTGCTGTCCGTTGGACCAGTTGAAGCTTCCGAACAGTCTTCAAAGGCAGCCCCACGTAGAGAGCATTGCAATAATCTATACGGGATGTAACCAGTGCGTGGACTACTGTGGCCAAGTCAGACTTCCCAAGGTACGGGCGCAGTTGGCGCACAAGTTTTAACTGTGCGAATGCTCCCCTGGCCACCGCCGAAACCTGGGGTTCCAGGCTCAGAGATGAGTCCAGGATCACTCCAAAAACTGCGAACCTGCGTCTTCAGGGGGAGTGTAACCCATCCAACACAGGCATCCAGGATTGTAATTGTATGTTTTGATTGACTATGGTGTCTGAAGCACTGCTTTTAGCATGATTGTGTTAGAAATAGCAACTTTCTCAAGCCTCCACTAGTTATGTATATATTTGCTTACCATATTGTATATGTGTATTGGTTTGCAATTTTACTTTAATTCTGTTGTGGGAGGGGCTACAGACCCCATGTGATCAGGTCTAGGGATGTTCAGAACCTGAGACCTCATTTTTGGAAGCCCCCCCCCCCCTCTCTCTCTCGGTGTGTGTGTGTGTTTGCTTTAGACTTCAGTAGAGGAGTTTGCTTTGAGAAGCCATTAGACTCTTAGAGAGAGTAGAAGCCATCTGTGTGCCTTTAAGAAGACTGCAAGAGAAGTAGAGTTTAGACTTCAATGCAGGAACAGTGTGTTTAGAGACTTATTAGACTCTCAAAACAAAGAGATGCTTTGGACGATAGACTACTGATTCTAAGGAAGAAATCCCGCGTTACTTACACAGAGAAACTACTTAAAATCCTATTGTAACTGGATCAATAAGAAATGTACCTGCATGCTGAATGAATACATGAAGTTTGGGAGTAACCCAACTCTGTTACTTTTAAGAAGACTGTTTATTTTCTCTCTTGAGAGCATGCTTTGAAGGTAAAAATATTTTAAGGGAGAGTAGATGTGTTTGGACAACTTCAAGGAACACTTCTGAAACTCTGCTGAATATACAGTATCTATATGCAGTGTTCCCTCGTTACTTCACGGACTCCCTGTTTCGCGGTTTTTCAATACATGAATTTAAAATATATATCATACGGCAGGGGCCCAAACCGAACCCCGCCAAGCCACCGCTGCTCTCCGAGGCACTTTCCCTCCTCAGTCTTCCCACCCTCCCTCCAGCCTTGAAGGGCCTTTCCTTCCTTTCCTTCGCTTTCTCTCTCTTCACCCGGCGAAGGGGAGGAGGGTTTCCTTTTCCTTTCCTTTCCCTTTCTCTTCCTTTTCCTTCCTTGGCAACCCTTTCCTTCTCCACTGCAACTTCTTCAAACCCTCTCAGCCCTGAAGAGGAGGAGGAGAGGAAAGTGAAAAGGCATGCACAAGCGGGGAAGGAGGAGCGGGAGGAGGAGGGGAGTGGAAGCCAGGCGCATGAGGAGCCAGAGAGAAGTGTGGTGTGCAAGGGAGGGAGGGAAGGAGGGAGGGGGAAAGAGTAAAGAGAAGGCAAAGGGATTGAGTGAGAAAGGGGGGGAGAGAGGAGTGGGTGGTCCTACGCCTCATCTGCGCTGGGGCAGTACATATATAGCGTCCCTACTTCGCAGATTTTCACTTATCGCGTGTGGCCCTGGAATGTAACACCCGTGATAAGTGAATATGTTTTTGTATATGTTTTTGTGCATTGGCATGTCTTTATCCCTGGCAGTTCAAAGACATACCTAGGTACATCAGTTTAACAGCTGAAAGACATTAAACTGCATTCATGCAAGTTGCCCTGCATGAATGCTGGTGAATGCCATTTTTCAAAAAGGGTTATGACTTCTAACAAGGTCATGGCTTTCCTTTGACCAGTGGTTTGCCAAAAAGGTTATGAATCCCAATTCCCAAATGGTTATGGAGATTCACATTTTCCAAAAAGATTGTAAAACCAGTATGCGTTCCGTCAACTAAAATCTCACAAGGTTGGTAGTTCGAGACTTTCAAGCTCTATCACTGCACAAAATAATACAATGTTAAGATTTAAAAATAATGGTGTCAGAGAAATTTGAATTTATTGGGAGGAGCCAGCCTTCTGTGTTGTACTGAGTCAAAGCACAGTATGGACGGAATACTGTTTTTAACTGATGTGAATGTATATGTTGTATTTTAATGCTAATTGTATTTTAATGTATTTTAATGCTAACTGTATTTTAATGTATTTTAATTTAACTGCTTTTGGTTTTATTATATGTATACTGTGTGGCATCGAATTGTTGCCGTTGTTAGGCCGCTCTGAGTCCCCCCTCGGGGGTTGAGAAGAAGCGGGGTAGAAATGGTGGTAATAATAATAATAATATTTTCAAAATCCTGTGTGATGGGATCAGTATGCATCCCATTTGAATACAGTATACAACCAGTCCTTGTTTTTAAAAAAACCAGGATGAATAACGATACAAACAGAATATATTCCAATGTGATAAAGTCCTAAGACATAATATAATAACTATCTTTATTGGAAGTAATGTCATATTGAAGGTGGAGCAAGCTTGTTTTCTGCTGCTCCAGAGATGAGAACACAATCCAGTGGATTCAAACTATAGGAAACGAGATTCCATCCACACTTATGGAGAACTTCCTGATAACAAGTGCTGTTCGACAATGGAATACACTGCCTGGGAGTGTGGTGGGGGGACTCAGGACGGCTTACACTGTGCCCTGTTAAGAGGCTATTACAAGCAGTTACAATAATAAAATCACAAATTAACACATAATTAAAATAATACATAATTAAAAAACATACATAAGCCAACATTAAAGCAGTAAACCAGTCTCGTTAATCGTATCGTCATTGCAATAAGTCCCTTTAAAGTGCTGCATTTGACCAAAAGCCTGGTCCCAGAACCATGCCTTTAATTTCTTTCAAAAAGCTAGGAGGGAGGTGGTCGATCTTATCTCAGTTGGGAGTGTGTTCCATAGGCGGGGAGCCACCACCGAGAAGGCCCTGTCTCTCATCCCCACCAGGCGCATTTGAGCTGTTGATGGGAGCGAGAGCAGGGCCTCCCAGGATGATCTTAGATTTCGAGGTGGGACGTAGGGGTGGATGCGTTTGGACAAGTAAGAGCTTTATAGATCAAAACCAGCACTTTGAATTGGGTCTGGAGATGGACTGGCAGCCAGTGGAGCTGACATAACAGGGGGGGTGGTATGCTCCCTGTATGTTGCCCCGGTTAGTAATCTGGCTGTTGACCGTTGTACTAGCTAAAGTTTCTGAACCGTCTTCAAAGGCAGCCCCATGTAGAGCGTGTTGCAGTAATCTATTCGGGATATGCTGTTTTAAGATGTTTTAAATTTGTATGGCATTGAATTTTGCTGTAAGCCGGTCTGAGTCCCTCCATGGAGGTGAAAAGGTCGGGGTACAAAAATTTTAAATAAGTAAATAAATAAATAAATGTAACCAGAGTGTGGACTGCTGTGGCCAGGTCAGACTTCCCAAGGTACGGGCGCAGCTGGCGCACGAGTCTTAACTGTGTAAAAGCTCCTCTGGCCACCGCCGAGACCTGGGGCTCTAGGCTCAGCGATGAATCCAGGATCACTCCCAAGCTGCGAACCTGCGTCTTCAGGGGGAGTGTAACCCCATCCAACACAGACATTCCTTCCAATATTCAATCACAGTCTATCTTTCTGTACTTTCTCTCCATTACACCTAGTCCTACCCTGTGGGACAGCAGGGAGCAAACCACCCCCTCCACACTCTGGAAGCCCTTGAGGTATTTAAAGGGGTGGTCATGTCACCTACAGCAGGCTGAACATGTACGACTTGTGATGGTGATTTCAAAAGGATGTGCATGGAAGCACACGCACATCCTGGCCATACCTGGCGACGTCTGTCATAGAACTTCTGTGTCGCCAGCATAATCGGTGTCTCGATGAGTGACAGCAGGGTCAGGCGACAGGAGACACTGAGCATGAACCCGTAGAGCCCGACTACCTTGATAAGGCTGCGGAGCAAGATGTTGGCATTGAGGGGTACCGAGTAGCTCATCATGGTCGTGTCCTTGGAGAGGCGGGAGGTCAAGTCCCCTAGAGAAAAGCAAGACAGTATTGGCAAAATGGGATATGATGGGGAAGCAGGATTTACTGGCAGCAAGCACACTGTTACTGGTGGAAGACTGT
>JARBWK010000001.1:212962041-212997472 GCA_030556195.1 Anolis apletophallus
TAGCTCACTCTGCTCCTGCCATGGTGCTTCCATTGTGTGATTGTGTTGATTGATTATTAGATTTGATTATTTGATTTTGATTCCCCGTGGCACTGGCCACTAGCCCGTCAATGCATGCGGGCTACCGTTCGGGACCACCACCTCCATGAGCAGGAAACAGGTTGCGACTCCATATTCCATAGTCAAAGATCTGCCCGATCAACTTTCAATAGCTCACTCTGTGCCTGCCACAGTCCCTCCATTGTGTGATTGTGTTGATTGGCAGGAGGTATTGACAAAAAATAATACTGGACTCTTTCATGGCCCTGTAATTGGCATCACGGTCCTCCCCGACTACATCATCCAAAGCGACTCCTGCCAGGAAGTGATGGCATGGGAATCAGGGTCCTCCCGACTCCCCTCTCCGGAGAGGAGAATGAGTCCATTTGAAATCTTTTTAACAAGGATGCATTGGATCCTGAAAACCAGCATTAAAAAGGAAGGACCGAAGGAAGGAGGAAAACAAACCACCCTGGCCTGAAAATGAATGGACCACCTACAGAGATCTTAGATCCAATCTCATTGGTCCATGGCTTTTAAAGTACCCAGGGCGCAGTGAAAGATGTTATTCCACCCTGCTGCTTTCGGACTCTAACACTGCAATGACTTACAGTGTTGCTAAGTTCTGTGCTGCTGCCCTTAATATCAGACGGGTAATGATTGACACCGTAAGGCAACAATATCCTGTCTTTTAAAATATATTTTTATACTGATTTCTAGTCTGATTTTAAATAACTGTTCACTGGGGAGTTGTCCTTCTCCTCTTAGGGCGCTTGTGCCCGCTTTGTGCTGGTCTGTGACCGTAATAAAGTTTTGATTGATTGATTGAATGGACTACCTTGTAACGCAGGTGATGGATCGCCAATACACCCGTTTCCCAAGAAGGGAAATACGTTGGGCAGTTAAAAGGAGACAAGTCAAAAAGGGAACTGTGGAGACGGCCTGAGGGAGAAGGGGGGATTCCCCCCAACTTTGGTGGCACCAACTTCATAGGAGCTATCAAAGAGCTCAATTGTTTAGCTAAATTCGAAAAGGAGGAAGCCATCCATAGTTTCACAAACCAGGAGCAAATAGTGTGGATTTTCAATGTTCCTCACGCGTCCCACATGGGCGGTGCCTGGGAACGAACGATAGGAACCTGTAGAAGGAGTCTCAGCTCTATTTTGATGGAACACAAGCACCTTACCCATGAGATGCTAGTCACACTCATGGCGGAGATCTCAGCCATCATTAACAACAGACCATTGGCCCCACTTAATAGTGACCCAGACAACCCATGGTTGTTCACTCCAGCCTTAATTTTGTTTCTGGGTTAGAATGACATTCTGTTACCCGTCCCAGAAGGGACATACAAAGCTCAGTAGAAACGTATCCAATCATTGGCCAACCAATTTTGGAAGTGTTGTAAGTCAGAATATCTAAGTCTGTTACAAAAAATAAAGATCTGGCAACATGAAAGCACCAACATAAAAGTCGGTGACCTGGTGCTACCTAAAGAAAAAGATGCTCCCAGGCACACATGGTCAACGGGTATCATAACAAAGTTATATCCTAGTTAAGATGCTAAATTATGTAATGTTCAGGTCAAGATTGTTTCCAAAGAAAAGGTTTCTGTATTTGACAGGCCTATCAGTGACATGAAGACACAGAGTGGTAGTAGCTGCGCTAATAGTACTAGACAAAACACAGAGGTTGGAAAAAACCAACAAAGGGGGGTCACCTTTGGGTCACCTTCCCCTTCAATGTGTGATGTGCCTGTTTGAATCGCTTATGGATCACAACTATGTTAAATGATCGTCTTGGGTTTCTTTTCGTGGTCAGCCGTGAATAGCACCTATGGTATTTCCTGCGCCCTGCGCAGACAGTTCGGATCTTTAAAAAGTTAATATCACTTTAAACTGTAGCCCCGCCCACATCCCCTCGAGCATATATAGCCAGTGGAGGGGCTGCCACCTCAGATCCTTTTCTCCGCCGCTGCTGCAACAGCTAGGAATCTTATCTCATATTTCTTGACTAGCGTTAAGGACTACAAATTGTAAATTTCTAATATTCTTCATATTGGTGGTGTTTTGCCACCACCAATTATTAATTGTAATTATATTAATTATTCATCTTGGTGAAAATTAGCCATCACCATTTATTATTTATTATTAATTGAAATTATATTAATTATTCATCTTGGTGAAAATTAGCCATCACCATTTATTATTAATTAATTATTACTTTTGATTAATCTTCTGATATTATTAATTACCTTTTGGAATTATTAATTATTTTTGATATTAATTATTACCTTTTGATAAGAGGTGTTTTGTTACCACTTATTTTTACTGAAAATAATATTAATAAAATGTAACATATTAATATTTAATATTAATATTAAATAATGAAATTCCATATTCATCATATTGGTAGTTATATATTAACACCACCTGAGTTGACAGTTGGTGGCATCAACGGTAAAAAGGCTGAAGAGAAGTGCTGCCAAAATGGCCGCCAACCTCCCCGGAATGCTGGAGCTCTGCAACGTCGAAGACTGAAGCATAGATGGGATAGCAACAGCTCCCCGGGCCACCACTTTAAAGAGCACCTCTGTCCCACCTTCGGGTGTGCGACATGCAGCCAAAATGGCCGCCAACCTTCTTTGAGCCCATGTGTCTAGCAACATGGAGATTAGCGCCTCTGCTCCCTCCACCCTTGGGTGTGAAGCATGCGCAAGGCCGTCGGGGCTGGAGTTCCCCATTCGGCGCCTCTGATCCGCTTTGAGCGTGAATCATGCGCAAGACGGCTGGGACTGGAGTCCCTTCAACAGCGCCTCTGCCCCACCCTCGGATGTGAGGCATGCGCGAGGGCAAACGGAGGAAACAGAGGCCCTCCGTCGAGCTCGGGCGCTCAATGGAGGCCCTCTATCGAGCTCAGGCCCACCATCGATGCGGGTCGTTCCAGGAGAGGCCCGCCTGAACTGGAAGCCCTCCATTTAATGCTGCCAGAGGCCAAAGTGTGCCCTTCTATCGAGGCCCGACCGTGTGCCAGCAGCTCTCTGCCTTACCTCTGTACGAGCAAGGCTCCCGGAGTGAACTTGGCTTCGGCGCCAGGAACCACTGTGGGAGGGAGGAAAGGCCTTTGAGGCATAGAGGACGCGCAGGCGCGCTCCCCCTCGATGGTGCAAGCGAAAGAGGAAAGTCCTTTCGAGCCCTGGAGGACGCTGGCTTAGCGAGTGCGCTCCTGACCTTTCTCGCAGTATCAAGGAGCCCTGGAGGTATCCTGTCTAGAGATCGAGGGTGCTCGGTCCCGAGAGCTTGCTTGGGCTCGAAAAGACACACGCATGCGCCCCGGGTCCCTCTCTCCTCTTGTCGACGGAAGGGGCTCGCGCATGGGAGCATGCCGGGCGCCTCTATCCTTTCGACGACGTCGGAAGAAGAAGAAAAGGAAGAGCGTGAGCATGCGCAGTGGATCCTCCACCATCAAGATGGAGGCGCACGCAAGGGACGCGTCCCTTAGCCGGGAGCCTGAAGACTGTCTCGTCGAAATGGCTCTTGGGCTTTTGCGTGGCACGGATATAGTAGGAATCCCCGCAGTGTCGTTTTAAGTGTGATGTGCCACAACGACTGATGGGTAATCTGGCCACGTGGCAAGGGTTGCTACTATGGCATCTCCTCAGGGGCAGCATCGGATGCCCAAGAGGTCACCCTGGCATTCGCCAACCTACCAGTTCCAGCGCAGGTTAATGTGAGTTCAAATTCACAAAGTCCCAGACACTTTATGTCAAGGGAACCCTTACTTGAGCCTATGATATTATAGAGGAAGTTCCTACTTGTCATTGATGGCACTGAAAGTATAGTGTGCCATATATTGTATCAGCCATGGATTGGGGTGCTAGGAATTTAGCCAGCCATTCAGAAGCATGTAAATATGAGTAGGTCAATAGGTACCACTCTGATGGGAGGTAACAGCAATCCATGCAGTCATGCCAGCCATATGACTTTAAGGTGTTTCAGGACAACAACGGCTCTCAAAATAAAAGGAGACGTGAAACAAAGTGAAATAATAATAATTACTTGAGCCTAACATAATTATAATGATATGTTTACTTATCCATGAGAACACTGGAGTGCTGGTGCCTTAAATAACTGAAAGCAGGCATGGATTGAGATACTGTAAAATTGGTATGACTCCAACTACAAACCTAAGAGCATGTTTTAGTTTACCAAGAGAACGTTCCTCACACCCTCCTCGAGACCACAACAGGTGTCATCACCTTTACTTATGGGACTCTCAACATTGCTTCGCGAATGAAGATTCTTAGGAGGACTCATCACACGCTTTTTACAAGCGAGTTGATGGCTGAAAGGCCAATCTGAGGAAAGCAAGTTCGCTTGCAGAAAGCAAAGCAGAAGGTCAGCATTGATGACTAAAAGACCAATCTGAGAAAAGCAAGTTTGCTTGCAGAAAGCACAGCAGAAAGTCAGCATTGATGTCTAAAAGACCAATCTGAGAAAAGCAAGTTCGCTTGCAGAAAGCACATCAGGAGGTCAGCATTGATGACTAAAAGACCAATCTGAGAAAAGCAAGTTCGCTTGCAGAAAGCACAGCAGAAAGTCTCCTTTGGTGAGATTGTTTCCAAGTTGCAGTTCTTTCTGCGCTGTCGTCTCTCTCGAGACTCGTTCGGCGTGTCTTCTCGAAAGATGCCACAGCATTGTGGATATTGCATCTCCATGCCTCCAAATGTGACAATTGCTGGGCCTGAGATGTTGTTATAGGGAGCCTTTTTTTTTTGGGGATGACCTGGAGCGAGTTCACCATAGAGTAGTGTCTTTGGAACCGGTGTTCCTCCATCTTATAGATGTGCCCTGCCCAGTACAACTGTGTTCTCTATAGCATGGTCTCGTTGCTGGTGACCCCTGTTTGCTCAAGGACAGCAACATTCGTCACATAGTTATATTTCTTCGTATATGTTTGCTGAGTAATTATATGTTTCTTGTATCAGGAGCTAACAATGTATTTCAGAAACATTGGTATTAAAACCTGACTGGTTTCGTCTGAGCCTATAAAGTGAACAGAATGTATTACTTGGTAACATTAGCGTCCCTTACTAGATGTCAGGATGATACATGAACTGATCGCAACTGTCTCATCTACTTCAGTTGACTCAGCGGTAGGGGCCCTTGTTGCAGACTTCATGGGCCTTAAGTGAATGTGACCCCTTGACATGGAGGTTATTCACCTGGATTACACTGTTTCTTCGGTACACATCTGGCCCTCCGATGAACGTGAAGGAGGATAGCATGAATGAGTTTGTTTTACTAATAGCCAGGATGACTATGGAGTCAGGGAACTTCAAATACCCTGTGGAGATTCATAAGATCTCTACTAACAAGAAGTTCATGAAGTCGAGGCCTGCCCGGATCAAGGTGAACACTCGACCAATTTGTGTAGCTTGTTGTCGACCTTTGCAACCCAAAGAGCAGTTACATCTGTCAAGTAGTAAGTTTAAGCTCCACTTTGTGATGAGGATCAATTGAACAGATTCGGGAATGTTAAATTGCCTTTATGTGCTATGTGGCAATGACATTGAATGTTTGCCTGTATATGCATTGCGATCTGCCATGGGTCCCCTTTGGACTGAGAAACGCGGAATACGAATGACGTAAATACATAATGTATAAATAAATAATATTATTAACAATACCTCCATGTGATGTCACATGACATTATTCTCTGGCCACTGATTGCTGAGGATATCAATCTTGAATGGGTACTACTGTCACCAGACCACAGATATCCATTACTGCTCTCCTCTTGCACTTTCTTCAGTTATCTCTGACTATCTAACAGTAATGACCGCTAATGAACTTTACTGAACCTAAGAAACATCACCTGCTACATCTTTTCTCTCAGCTTTGAATGGTATTGCTATATAATAGTCTTACCTGTTGATAACGACACTTCATTTGCTAAAACTGATTCCAGGGGTGTTTATTGTCAATACATCCTTCTTACATCGAATAGAACCAGTCCTTTGCTTAATGCATGTAATTGGTCTCACATGGGTTTCCCTGACTATAGGGCTACCATGGCAACCCATTTTCACATTAGTAACATAGCTATCTGTGTATCTGTAACTGGATACTGGCGACTAAATCGAAGTTTCTATTCCTTTTAATATCTGGTTTATGTGGTTTTTCCTTATATGACTTTACAATCGTTACTCTGCATGCATGGTCCTATTTCGGCCCATATAGACCTTATGTGACTTTACAATCGCTACTCATCATGCATGGTACTGTTTCGGCCATATAGACATGTTTCTCCCTTATTTTTTATTTGGTATGGGCCTTGATTCCTGAGCGACCTGACGCAAGATAAAGGTCGCCAGACAATATTCTATTGTAATAATTATGTTATCACATTCTTTTTGTTCTATCATTTCAGCCCTAGACTTCTTGCATCTCCTCTTGGAAGAGTTCAAGATCTCTTTAATTAACTCTCATTCTGAAAATCAATAGTAGACCACAACATCTTGGAGTTCATATGCTTACTTTGACTTGACATATTTGTACTAAATATAAATATATTGAAACATATTTACTCATCCTCATATCAACAATGGGATTTGCAGAAAATAATATATTCGGTATCGCATCACTGTTACGTCCAGACACTCTTCCCGTTCTGTCTTTCCAGACATTGTACCATTTACTGAAGGAGAAAATTCTTACTTCTGCCTTTGCAAGCAGACTTGATTTGGTGAATCAACCTAGATGTTCTATGAACAAGCATAATCTTGGGAGTGCTCAATCCTTCTTCCGTCAATTTCCGCGCCTCTAGAATACAGTCTTCATCGACTATATGTTTAATTTCCAGAACTGTAGAAGATCTCTGGTAGACAGTGGTTCGTCTATTCTCTTCTCCTTCGACATGCATAGCATGGTTACACTTAACGTACTGGGAGGATGCCAGTGGCCTCCATGTGTTTATGGAACCGTTGCCTTTCTGGATTGTCCCAGGGGCATATCTGACTTACCATTTGAATGGTTGTACTTATCTGAGTAGTTTAAGGATCATTCCATTAGATCTATGGTAACCCCACTACTGTTGAGGGGCTTCCTTTGGAAGACCTAGGCTACTGCTGGATAGATGCTTGGTCTACTCTGCTCACCTTCATCTTGCACAGGATGCATTCTGTGGCAGAGCAGTCCTACACTACGGTGGCATGATACCCACCAGCCATGTTATTAGCTCGCTAGTCTACCATAGGTGCTATTCACGGCTGACCACGAAAAGAAAATATGGGTTGCTTACCTGTAACCGTAGTTTCTTGAGTGGTCAGCGTGAATAGCACGCTCCCGCCCATCCTCCCCGCTGATATCATGCCTCGGTCCTTCAAGCTGCTTTTGGGGCGGAGTAAAGGATCTGAGGTGGCAGCCCCTCCCACAGGCGATATATGCTCGAGGGGTTACAGTGGTATTAACTTTTTAAAGATTCCGAACTGTCTGCGCAGGGCGCAGGAAATACCATAGGTGCTATTCACGCTGACCACTCAAGAAACTACGGTTACAGGTAAGCAACCCATATTTCCCTCACTACTTCATGGTTAGCTTTATGTCGACTTACTGTTTTGCGGATTTTTTGGGGTAAATATTAATATTAATACATTACAACGGGCCTCAGAAAGGGAGAATGGAGTGCGGTCCGGGACTCCCTCCGCTGGCTCAGCTTGCCCTCCTGTGACTTGGAGCACTTGTGCAGCTGCTCCTTCTCCCAGACCATTCCCAGGGCACCTTGCCTGCCTCCCTGGCCTCTCCAGACCCCGGCAGAGCCTCCAGAGCCACACAGGCAGCAGGAGGCCAGGGAAGCAGGCCTTCCCCGCTGAGCCTGTGGATCCCAGAAGTGCGGCAGCCTCCTGAGGCGGGTAAGGAAGCGCGGGTAAGAAAATCCACAAAGTAAGGACGCTAAAATAATGTATAAATATTAAAATTAATATAGTGTCTCTACTTTGCAGATTTTTCCTTATCGTAGGTGGTCCTGGAATGAAACACCCACGATAAGTGAGGGAACACTGTACGTACTTCAACATTTATATCTAGAAATAAGTTTGTATGGTTTATAGGTGGCCAAAGCTTTTTTAAATAAAAAGAACAGGTGGATAGAAGCATTAGCATTATTTTGGGTCAGGAATGGATAGCATTATTTTCGGTCCTGTGCTGAAGTTGGGAAGGTATCTTTAATTTTTCCTAATCAGTTTTTGAATGCCACTATTTGCACTTCTTTTCAACAGGGACCTCAAAAAAGCCGGTTCTCTTGTTCTTCATCAGCCATGTGTTCCTTGCCATGAGTTTTCTGCATCCACTGTGGTCGACATACCACCTGCCCAGCCCCAAATCCCATTGGGAGTGGCTCCTTTTCTGCCCAGCCCGATCTCTTCTCCGGGATCCCAGCCTGCACCATTTCCTGATACTCTGCAGGGGCAAAGCACATCTTTAGGACAAGCATCAAGTGGCAGCACCAGCTCAAATCCTGTCTAAGCGACTCTATAGTTAACAGGCTTGAGCATAATTTTGGATCAAAATCGGAAGTGATATTAATTTTGTGAATACGCACTGATTTCCGAGGCACGCAGGAAAGGACTGTGTGTGTGTGTGGGGGGGGGGGGGGAGAGAGATTTAGAAATGGAATGACCCATTTTTTTCATAAATGTTCTGTAAAGTTTGGATGTCTCTCAAAGGACAGTTTAATTTTTACTACAAATCATTAAGCAACTTAGGAAAAGCCAAGAGAACATAAAGTGCTTTAAACCCCCTTTTTAATCTTTGGAGTTTTGCCCCATCATCGCCATAAGGAAGGTGGGACGACATTTAATGGGTGGGAGACTCAGCCGTCTTCAGTGTAGTTTAGAAAGGTGAGGCCCCCCTTGGCAGAGAATGCAAAAGGCACTGCCATGAACTACATTTCCCAGAATGTAATCTGCTCAGGATCCAAATGAGGGCTCCCTATAAGAGGGGGTAACTAAGGAATGCACGAAATAGCAATAGATATTTTGTTCTTGTTACATAAAAAAGAATGGGAACAATGAGTAAGAGAAAGTAGGGAATTTTAGAGATAATATTACTAAAAAGGGGAGAGAAAAGGAAAAATGGGGAAAACCCCCAATTTCCAGGCCTTCCCAGGCTGAGGGTTTATTGCAGCCTCACCAACCCCGATTGCTTCCATCCCCACATGCACCATCTTCTCCCAAACGAAGCTCTTCAAGAGGTGACTAAACAAGGCCATGTTTTATATACCTTTGAGAGAAAACAATGCACACTTTTGAAATGGTAAGTGTGGGATGGAAAGTCAGAGCCCAGTAAATGAATGTACAGCAGCCCTGTACTTTGTGGGGGTGAGGGGCACAGGAAGAGGGAAAACATGTGCTATGCTGAAGGACTTAAGAGCTTCCCAGAGGTATTTTATAGGAACATGTATGTCCTCTAGCAAAACTAAGCCCATTGGCCAGGATACATTGACTTTAAAAATCAACCAAAATCAAAGACCTAGTATAGGAAGTCTGCTGACCCCAAATAGGAGGACTTGAGGAGGAGGAAAGACAGGCAACCACCCAAAGTCTTGGCCAACTTAAACTGCTGCCAGGAATTACAAAACGCTGGGCGGCAACATCAAAGTCCATCTCACAAAGGCAAGCTAGGAATATTTTGTTGGTATTCGGAACTGGGGCCATTAAACAGGGACGGACGGGGGCATTCGTATTGTGCTGCTGGAGGGAAGGCTTCCGCCGCTTGATGGCACTTGCATTCCCCTTCAACAAAATCCCCAACCGCACTGTCTTCTCCCAAATGAGGGAATCTTGAGCTCTTTCAAGAGGTCACTAAACAAGGCAGTGGGCTGCAAGGAACACCTGTGATCACAGCAGGCCGACCACCTCCTCAAAAAATGTGGTCCACTGAACATATGAAGTCTGTTCTGAACTGGGGAAGTCACCTCTCCCTGTATTTGATGTTTTGTTGCATGGCGGGCCACCGCCTCCGGGTCCACCACCTCCATGAGCGGGATACGGGTATTGCGACTACGTATTCCGTAGTCAAAGGTCTGCCCAATCAACTTCTAATAGCTCACTCTGCTCCTGCCATGGTGCTTCCATTGTGTGATTGTGTTGATTGATTATTAGATTTGATTATTTGATTTTTGATTCCCCGTGGCACTGGCCACTAGCCCGTCGAATGCATGCGGGCTACCGTTCCCGGGACCACCACCTCCATGAGCAGGAAACAGGTTGCGACTCCATATTCCATAGTCAAAGATCTGCCCGATCAACTTTCAATAGCTCCCTCTGTGCCTGCCACAGTCCCTCCATTGTGTGATTGTGTTGATTGGCAGGAGGTATTGACAAAAAATAACAATACTGGACTCTTTCATGGCCCTGTAATTGGCATCACGGTCCTCCCCGACTACATCATCCAAAGCGACTCCTGCCAGGAAGTGATGGCATGGGGAATCAGGGTCCTCCCCGACTCCCTCTCCGGAGAGGAGGAATGAGTCCATTTGAAATCCTTTAACAAGGATGCATTGGATCCTGAAAACCAGCATTAAAAAGGAAGGAACGAAGGAAGGAGGAAAACAAACCACCCTGGCCCGAAAATGAATGGACCACCTACAGAGATCTTAGATCCAGTCTCATTGGTCCATGGCTTTTAAAGTACCCAGGGCGCAGTGAAAGATGTTATTCCACCCTGCTGCTTTCGGACTCTAACACTGCAATGACTTACAGTGTTGCTAAGTTCTGTGCTGCTGCCCTTAATATCAGACGGGTAATGATTGACACCGTAAGGCAACAATATCCTGTCTTTTAAAATATATTTTTATACTGATTTCTAGTCTGATTTTAAATAACTGTTCACTGGGGAGTTGTCCTTCTCCTCTTAGGGCGCTTGTGCCCGTTTTGTGCTGGTCTGTGACCGTAATAAAGTTTTGATTGATTGATTGATTGAATGGACTACCTTGTAACGCAATACACCCGTTTCCCAAGAAGGGAAATACGTTGGGCAGTTAAAAGGAGACAAGTCAAAAGGGGAACTGTGGAGACTGCCTGAGGGAGAAGGGGGGATTCCCCCCGACTTTGGTGGCACCAACTTCATAGGAGCTATCAAAGAGCTCAATTGTTTAGCTACATTCGAAAAGGAGGGAGCCATCCATAGTTTCACAAACCAGGAGCAAATAGTGTGGATTTTCAATGTTCCTCACGCGTCCCACATGGGCAGTGCCTGGGAACGAATGATAGGAACCTGTAGAAGGAGTCTCAGCTCTATTTTGATGGAACACAAGCACCTTATACATGAGATGATAGTCACACTCATGGCGGAGATCTCAGCCATCATTAACAACAGACCATTGGCCTCACTTAATAGTGACCCAGACAACCCACGGTTGTTCACTCCAGCCTTAATTTTGACCCAAAAGTTTCTGGGTTAGAATGACATTCTGTTACCCGTCCCAGAAGGGACATACAAAGCTCAGTAGAAACGTGTCCAAACATTGGCCAACCAATTTTGGAAGCGTTGTAAGTCAGAATATCTAAGTCTGTTACAAAAAATAAAGATCTGGCAACATGAAAGCACCAACATAAAAGTCGGTGACCTGGTGCTACCTAAAGGAAAAGATGCTCCCAGGCACACATGGTCAACGGGTATCATAACAAAGTTATATCCTAGTTAAGATGCTAAATTATGTAAAGTTCAGGTCAAGATTGTTTCCAAAGAAAAGGTTTCTGTATTTGACAGGCCTATCAGTGACATGAAGACACAGAGTGGTAGTAGCTGGGCTAATAGTACTAGACAAAACACAGAGGTTGGAAAAAACCAACAAAGGGGGGTCACCTTTGGGTCACCTTCCCCTTCAATGTGTGATGTGCCTGTTTGAATCGCTTATGGATCACAACTATGTTAAATGATCGTCTTGGGTTGCACTTGATAAAGCCAGACCAAGGGCGAAACGGTCGTGGCCAACATTTCTGTGCCGTTGCGGTCTGACGACAACCCAGACCTCCATCATGGTCTTACCAGTCCAGATGTCTTTCTATTAATGTGTTGTGCTATTTTGGCTTAATGAATATCCTGTTGCTTATTATTTGCTAACATCGGCATGGACTTGCACCTTTGATTCGGATTATCCGCCCGGGATACATCGCCGCTGATTCGCTACAGTTTATATTTGCATTTCCATTTGGAATATTATTTGGCCCAAATCGGAGTTTCCTGTACCACATTTGTGGATTACAATATTACCACCTTTTGCGAAGAAGCTATGGAATAACAGGAACTGTAGTTTTCCCAGGTATTTAGCCTTCTCTGCTGGTGCCTCACCAAGATTCAACTCCCATGATGCCATAGCATTGAGCCATGGTGTTGGTGTCCAACTGCATTAATCCTACAGTGCACATGCTCCCAGGGGTAGCTAGAGACACATTCAAGAGTTTTGTGGGCCGAGGGCAGGGGTCGGGAACCTTTATTGACTCAGAGAGCCATAAAAGCAAAATATATGGAAATGTATTTCAGTGAGAGCCATATAATATATATAATATATTTTAAGACTGAATTCAACTAAATGTGAGTATATACGTACATACTCTGAGAAAAGGATTCCCCGGCAGAATGACGGGACACTTCAGACCTGGCTCTGCAAAAGGCACGCTCAGGACTCTGGGAAGGAAGAGAAGGCGGAAGGAAGGAAGGGGGAAAGAAAGAAAGACAGACAGAGGAAACAAAGGAGGGAGGGGGAGGAAGAAAGAAAAGAAGAACTAACTATGGAAAAGGAAGATAAGAAAAGCAGGAGAGAGACAAGGAGGGGAAAAGGAAATGGGAAGGGAGGAAAGGAAAGGAGTGAGGAAAAAGTAAAATAATGAAGGGAAAAGAAGAAAGAAAGGGAAGTGAAAAGAAAGGAGGGATAAGGAAAGGAAGACGGGAAAGAATAGAAGAGGAAGGACGGAAGAGAGGGAGAATGGAGGAAAGAAGGAAGGGTAGAAGGAGAAGAAAATGGTAAAGGGGGAGAAAAAGGAAGGAAGACGTAGGAAGAGGGAGAATGGAGAAAAGGAAGGGGAGAGAGGGAGGAAAGAAGGAAGGAGAGAAGGAAAAGGAAATGGTGAAGGGGAGAAAGGAAGGAAGAGGGAGAATGGAGGAAAGAAGGAAGGAGAGGGAGGGAAAAGGAAGGAGAGAAGGAAACGGTGAAGGGGAGAAAGGAAGGAAGAGGGAGAATGGAGGAAAGAAGGAAGGAGAGGGAGGGAAAAGGAAGGAGAGAAGGAAAAGGAAACGGTGAAGGAGGAAGGAAGAGGGAGAATGGAGGAAAGAAGGAAGGAGAGGGAGGGAAAAGGAAGGAGAGAAGGAAAAGGAAACGGTGAAGGGGAGAAAGGAAGGAAGGAAGAGGGAGAATGGAGGAAAGAAGGAAGGAGAGGGAGGGAAAAGGAAGGAGAGAAGGAAGAACGGTGAAGGGGAGAAAGGAAGGAAGAGGGAGAATGGAGGAAAGAAGGAAGGAGAGGGAGGGAAAAGGAAGGAGAGAAGGAAAAGGAAATGGTGAAGGGGAGAAAGGAAGGAAGAGGGAGAATGGAGGAAAGAAGTGAGGGGGAGAGGGAAGGAAGGGAAGAAAAAAGAAAGGAGGGAGGGTGAGGGAAGAAAGGGAAGGAAGAAAGCGAGGGAGAGGAGGAAAGAAAGGAAGGGAAGGGAGGGAGGAAAGAGAAATAGAGAAAAGGGAGTGAGGGAGGAAGGGAGGGGAGGAAGAAAGAGAGGAAGGAAGTAAGGGAGGGGGGAGGGAAGAAAGAGGAGGAGTGGGAAGGAAGAAAGGGAATGAAGGAAGTGAGGGAGGAGAGCAAGGGAAGAAAGGGAGGGAGGAAAGAGAAATAGAGAGAAAGAGGGAGGGAGGGAAGGAAGGAAGGAAGGGAAGGAAGACGAGAGGGAAGGAATTCGGAATTCAGGAAGCCTGGGGGAGGGATTTGAACCTCAGACGATGACTTTGAACCCACTGGGTGACTCTAGGCCAGCCACTCTCCCTCTCCCTCTCAGCCTCTCTCCTTTGAACCACTCTTGCCAAGAGAACTCTGTGATGGGGTCACCTGGGGGTCACCCTCCCTCTGAAACAACAACAATCCTAACTAGTCACTAGTGATGCCTTCCTTGGAAAGTGAGGTGCTACACACCCATTTGAGGACCAAGATGTGGCTTGTTGTGGAAACAAGGACTGGAGATCCACTTCAGGGGAGGCCTAATTCTGCGGCAGCGCTCAATCAGGACCGTTACGTGGCTGGTGCTGTGTTCTTCTTAAAGCCATCTTTAATCGTGTTATGGAGTAAGTGCGCCAGGCAGGTGACAGCACTTTCCACCGCCCTTATCATGTTCTTCCCGGCGTCTGTGACCATGAACCCCAAGTTTGCAGTATGCTGCATCCAGTCCCTCATCATGTCTCACAAGTATTCGCAGATGGTGTCAGCCTTGTGATCCTTGTCTATTACTTCCATAGCCAGCAGGGCCCAGTGATGACCCGACACGAGGCTTCCTTCCTTCTCCCACCAGTGAGCGGTGAGGGACAGATAGGAATGGCCTCCTCCCACGGATGTAAAGTATCCAAAGGGACGTACTTTTGGCGCAAAAGCCCCTGGCGTTGTGAAGTCCACAGTAGCGGCTCCGAATAGAGTAGCACTATCGATCTTGGAAGAAGCCAAGTCCGGAAATACAATGTTCTACGTGTAAAGAGGGAAATATCCGGCGGAGGGACAGACGTATCGGTCCGTGCGTAGAGCAAATATTCTCCAATGGATCAGAAGGTATCTAGTGGAGTGATTTGATACTAGGATGGTGTTAAAAAGCATCCAAATGGACTCACTGGGGAGCGGTAGAGATAATAATAACAATAATACACAATAGGTTCAGCAACGCCACGTTGCCCCCCCCCCCTGAGATGGGGGGGGGAGAAAGAGGGGCCCTGCAACGGATGAGCCTACTGTATGAATTACTGTTCAGAACCGTTTCGATTCCTTCTTCTGGGCTCACGGGTGGTGAAGAGGGGCCACAATATGAGGTCATATACTACAAGTTCCAGTCATAAGTATATGACCTGATGGTGATGTGTGTGTTTTACTCTGCTGTTCCAGGATGTTAGAAGCCTTATGCCCCCCCCCCCCCAACCAGAAGAGAATACCACTGTTTCAGGTTGGGTTCACTCAACTTTCAGGCTGAGAAAAACTGCAAGGAAATCTTTGGCTCCATTATTCTGTATTTATCATCTATCTATGTATATAATAAAAGTCAGTGTTTGCGGAGGGTGGGAGGTGCGGAGGAATATGTGCCAGCTTTTCGATTGGCTGCCACTGGGATTATTCGCATAAAGGACTCTGATTGATCAGTCTCAGAACTCCAACACTCTAAGGCACCAGACAGGGAATTGGTTGCCACTGAGAGACAATTTGCATAAATCACTCTGATTGGCCAGCAAAACAGAATGCAACTGAATGCTTGAGTTAGCCAAATGACAGGTTTTTTTCCGTTGGAAATGGAATGTTCATTTTCTCGGAGGTGCGGAGGTGCCAAGGAATATGTGACAGCGTTTCAATAGGTTGCCACTAAGGGAATATTTGCATAAAGGACTCTGATTGGCCAGCCTCAGAACTCCAACATTCCACGGCCCCAGACAGAGGGGATTGGTTGCCACTGAAATGGTATTTGCATAAAGGACACTGATTGGCCATCCACATTCCGACATTCTAAGGTGATGCAGAGGGAAAAGGAAAGGCCTCAGGCAGTCAGACACTGCGGCCCACAGCAGTGACGGATCAGGACCAAACTTGCCACACAGGGGCCCAATGGCCCACTTCACAACACGACTCGCACCCAATGACCACTACAGACCAAAATTAGCACACAGAGCCCCCTTGACCCACTCAACACCCTGGTGCTGTTTCAAGGAGGATGGACCACAGATGATGGGACTTGAAATACCTTCACTCACCTTCCGAGACCGCTGCAACCCTCATCCAAAGAATGATCAAGGCCAAATGTGACACACAGAGCCCCCATGACCCACTCAACATCCTGGTGCTGTTTGGAGGGGGGTGCACCATGGCCAGTAGGATTTGCAGTACCTTCACTAAGTTCCTGAAACCACTGCAAGCCACATTATTATTATTATATTTCGACTTCCTATACCGCTACTATCCAAAGGCTCAGAGCGGTTCAGTCTAAACATAAAATACAATAGTACACAAACAAAACAATACAGCACAAGAGGAGGGTCCTACAACTAAGAAAGGGGAGGGGAGCCAAGGCTCAGGACCGCAGGGTCCATGAGCTACCCAAGGTCTAGCCAGCAGTGGCTCGACCATCGAACGGGGGGAGCCTAGAAGGGCCCCCCAGGTCCAATACTGTCCGAAGAGTTCCTAGATCCGTTGGGAGACGGTCACCACAAGCCTGTGGGTCCGATCTCCCAGTCACCTGGATGTCAGGTCTCCTAATTTGGGGATTCACCAGAAGGGGTACCCTGTGTCTAAAATTGGCATTCCAGAAGGTCCTGCCAGGGAACCTCCTGGATGCCACAGAACCGGTCCTCGCAGGTCTCTCCCTCCTGATCTCGGGGGCTCCAAGAGTCCCCTCCTGAAGGGAGGTCCGCAGAGTCCTGGGTCGAAGAGACTTCAGGGGTCTTAATGCCTCCGACGAGGGTCGCCCCTTCGTTGGCGCAGCGGTGGAAGGCCTGGGTCTAGGAACTCGGCCTTCACAAGACGGGGCTGTCTCAGGTGCAGGTACAGTCCTGCTCCAGGTACTGCTCATTCGCCTCCTGCGTCGTCATCTCCTCTTCCGCCGGGTCTGTTGTTTCCGGGGTCGGTCCACATCAGAGGCCAAGCCCTCCAAATATCTAATAGGAAGCAACCTTGGCACACAATGCCTTCCTCAAATAACCCGGGCACCACCGGGTCCCCAAGCTAGTGTATATAATAAAAGACAGTTTTTGCGGCCGGAGGTGCGGAGGAATATGTGGCAGCGTTTCGATTGGTTGCCACTGTGGGATTATTTGCATAATGGACTCTGATTGGCCAACCTCAGAACTCCAACACTCTAAGGAACCAGACAGAGGGGATTGGTTGCCACTGAGGGAGTATTTGTTGGTTGCCACTGTAGAATTATTTGCATAAAGGACTCTGATTGGCCAGCCTCAGAACTCCAACACTAAGGCACCAGACAGAGGGGATTGGTTGCCACTGAGGGGGGGGTATTTGCATAAAGGACTCTGATTGGCCAGCATTCCTACATCCCAAATCTCAAAGGTGCTAGAGAGAGTACTTTAGAAAAAGGCTTCCTTTAGCTGATTTTACAAACTAGGCCTCAGCCTGAATCAGCAGGAAGGCTTCTTCTACTTGATTTTCCGGACTAGGTCCCCAACAATGACAGAACAAGACCAAACTTGGCACACAGACCCCCCCAAGATGCACTCTACATCCTGGTGCAGTTTGAGGGAAGATGGACCATGGATGACTGAGAATTGCAGTACTTTAAGTCACTTGCTTAGAGCACTGTTGCCCACACCAATGACGGATCAGGACCACACTTGGCACACAGAGGCCCAATGGCCCACTTTACCACCTGGTGCGGTTTAGGGCAGGATGGGCCACAAATGATGGGATTTGCAGTACCTTCACCCAATACATTTCCCACAGAACATTGCAGCCCCTAAAAATCACAGACCAAACTTTGCACACAGAGTACCCATGACTCACTCTACATCCTGGTGCGGTTTTCAGTGGGATGGACCACGAATGATGGGACTTGAAGTACCTTCACTCACTTCCCGAGACCACTGCGACCCTCATCTAAATACCAAAACAGAACAAACTAGGCACACAGAGTCCACATGACCCATCCTACATCCTGGTGCAGTTTCTAATAGGAGGAACCATGGATGATGGGCCTTGAAGTACCTCCACTAACTTCCCGAGGCCACTGCAACCCTCATCCAATGACTGATCAAGACTTAACTTGGCACACATAACCGCTATGACTCCCTTTCTGTCCTGGTGAGGTTTGGGGGAGGACAGACAACGGATTATGAGATTTGTAGTACTTTCACACCCTTCGGTTCCCATAGACCTCTGTGGCTCCCAACAAAGACCGTTAAAGACCAAACTTGTCGCACAGAGCTCCCATGACCCACTCTACATCCTACTGCAGTTTGGAGGAGGACAGACCATGGATGATGGGACTTGAAGTACCTCCACTCACTTCTCGAGACCGCTGCAACCCTCATCCAATGACTGATCAAGACCAAACTTGGCACACAAAGTCCCCGTGACCCATTCTACATCCTGGTGCGGTTTGGGGGAGGACGGATCACGGATAATGGGACTTGCAGTCCCTTCACTCATATTCTGAGATCACTGCAACCCTCATCCAATGACTGGTCAATACCAAACTTGGCACACAGAGCCCCCATGACACACTCTACATACTGGTGCAGTTTGCAGGATGACAGACCATGGATGATGGGATTTTCAGTACCTTCACTCACTTCCTGGGACCACTACAACCCACACCAATGACTGTTCACAATCAAACTAGGCATACAGAGCTCCCATGACCCACTCTACATAGTGGTGCAGATTGAAGGAGCATGGACCATGTGTGAAGGGACTTCCATATGGGAGTTGTACTTCACCCACGCCTACTGAATTCAGCTGACATTGGATCTACATTAAACTGGGAGCACTGGAAAACAATGCCTTTCTCAAATAACCTAGGCAGCGCCGGGTCCCCAAGCTAGTTCTTTAATGATTCAAAGTTTTATGACTGCCAATATCTATGTATCGGGGAGATAGGGCGGGATACAAATAAATATTATCTACACACATATATACAGTGGAACCTGGACTTAGAAGTATCCCTATTTACAGGCTTTTCAGCTTACGAACTGTTGCTCATCCGATTTTTTGTGAGCCAGATCCAAGTTACGAGGCCCTTCCAAAATGGCCACACTTTAACTGGAGTGGCTCAGTGCTATGGAATCAAAGGAGTTGTAGTTTTACAAGATCTCTAGCCTTCATAGCCAGAGTGGCAGTGCCTAATCAAACTACAACTCCTAGGATTCCATGGCAGTTAGGAATTGAAGACCATCCTCCAGGAAATAAGGCCCAACTGCTCACTGGAGGGAAGCGTATTAGAGGCAAAGATGAAGGACTTTGGCCACATCATGAGAAGACAGGAAAGCTTGGAGAAGGCAATGACGCTGGGGAAATGGAAGGAAAGAGGAAGAGGGCAAGATGCACGGATGGTATCCTTGAAGAGACTGGCTTGACCCTGAAGGAGACCCTGGGGGTGGCCATGGGCGACAGGGAGCTCTGGCGTGGGCTGGTCCATGAGGTCACGAAGAGTCGGAAGTGACTGAACGAGGTAACCTACTAGTGTTACTCGGGGATTTCTAGTAGAGGAGAAGTAGTGCTAAGCAAAGGAGTAAGATTGATCCCAAGCTGTCTCTAAACCCAATTCTAGGAAATTCACTGTAGCTCTTCTACCTAGGAGATCCTGGGAACTGTAGTCCAAAACGCCTAACACATGATTCCCCTTCTCTTCTTTGGGGATGATGGAGCAGAGGATTCAGGAGGGGAAATGCTGCACAGAAGAGGTTCAGGGGCAGCGCAAGAAGATCCCGCTCAGGTCTCGGGGCTGTTCAACATTTGTATCAATGACTTGGACAAGGAAAAGAAAGCAGGCGTATATCAAATCTGCAGGTGACACCAAATTGAGAGGCATTTATTTATTTACTCACAGTATTTATATTCCGCCCTTCTCACCCCGCAGGGGACTCAGGTTCGATTACAATGTACACATACATGGCAAACATTCAATGCCATAGACACACAACACATATAGACAGACAGTCAGAGGCTATTTAACATTCCACTTTTCTGGCCACCAGGAGAGCTGTCGCTTCCCCGTCCATCTGCGACAGTGATGAAGTACTTTCCGCATTCCCCGCATGCTTTTGCTGGAGATTTTTTATGGCCTCGTAAATTTGTTAAATTAGCCTCCCCACACATAGGTGGCACCTAAATTTCCTACTTGACAGATGTAACTGTCTTTTGGTTTGCAAAGGTCGACAACAAGCTACACAATTGGCCGGAAGCTCACTCCGACCCTGGCTGGCTTCGAACTCAAGAAAACGTATTGATTCCAGTATAAGCCAAGGGTGGGAAATGCAGCAACTATTGGTACATTTCAAAATAGAAATAGATAGCAATAAAATTACATTAATTGAGGCATCAGTAGGTTTGTTAATATTTATATAAGACTGTAATTTAAAATAAGACTGTCCAGCTCTGATTAAACCATTATTCTAACCTTCTTCAATGTAAATGTGCTTATGTGTCCTTCCAATAATACCGAGAGTAAAATAATAAATTTAATAATAATAAACAGAGTAAAATAATAAATGTAATAAAAACAATAATAGAGTAAAATAATAAATGTAATAAAATAATACTAATAACAGAGTAAGATAATAAATAACCTTGACTCAAGTATAAGCCGAGGGGAGTTTTTTCAGCTTAAAAAGGGGGCTGAAAACCTAGGCATATACTTGAGTATAAACAGTAAATTATTGTTGTTATTATTATTATCCTAATTGTCAGTCACTCATGTCTGAGTAAGATGTCCTTCCAAGTGTAAGGTCTTGTGCATGTATGTATACAGAGAGAGAGGGAGAAAGAAAGAGGGGTGTTGTTAACCCTTCCTTATGCAGCTATACCAAGCTTATCTATAAGCCTTGCCCAGCATAGGGAAGGGATTTCCTCCCTCCCTCAGCCCCTTCTTCACTAGGAGTCGTTTGGAAGGGAAAGGGGTTATATTGCAGCGCCCCCTCCTGGCGGAGCCTGGGAACTTCACCCTGTAACTAAGGCAGGAGGGGAGAGGGAGAGAGAGAGAGAGAACGGGGCGCTTCCTTCTTTGGAACGCGGTTCCGATTGGCTCCCCGTTTGGCGCGCGCCGGAACGGAAGGCCGAGGCTATAAAAGGGGCTGCGGAAGAGCGCGCGCGGCTCAGTCTGTCAAGGTAACGGTCATGGATCCTCAGGCGCTGGGAGAGGAGGAGGAGGAAGAGCAGGCCCCGCTCCAGGAAGGAAGCCACAGCAGTGCTGAAGGGGAGGAAGACGTTGGAGAGGAGGGAGGGGACCATGATGAGAGGGGCAGTGAGAGGGGTGAAAGTCACGGAAGTGATGCAGATGAGGGTTATGGTGGAGAAGATGCTCTTACTTACTTAAGGAGCCATGATGGAGATGAGGCCCAAGGTGATGCTTCCCAGGAGGGCAATGATGAAGAGGAAGACAAGGGTGCCAGGTGTGAGTCTCTGGGGATGGAGGTGAATGAACTGGAACAGAAAATATCCTCACTGCAGGACCCCTCGGAGGAGGAGGTGAACGGCTTGGCGGAGGAGGCACAATCTTTGAGGATTTATTACAATATGATCAGTGGTGGCATGGGAACAGCCCTAGGGCTCTCTGCGAGTAACTTGTGGGAAGCACTGTGCCATACCTCATTGGAGGCAGTGACTGCCCTTCATAAGAACATAAGAAGAGCCATGCTGAATCGGGCCTCAGCCCATCTAGTCCAGCATTCTGTATCACACAGTGGCCCACCAGTTGTACACGGGGATCTCGAGCAGAAGGGAGGGCAAAACCCTGGCCTGCTCCCGACCCCCCACAACCAGTACCCAGGGAAATCGTGCCTACCTCAACCAACTCCGAGGTGGCACTTGAATGTCCTTCAGGAAGCCTTGTGCCAATTCTCAGCAGAGGAGGCCTCTGTTTCGGAAGCAGAGTCTGGCTCCCTCGAGGGCTTCCTCCAGGCCGCCCGGAGCAAAGACACACTAGACAAGCTGACAGACATTTATTACTCATTGTTTATTCTGGGGAAACACTATCTGCTGCCGATGGTCCCACTGAACAAGGTGCATGCCATACAAGGAGAAGTGGCTTCATGGTGCTCGGCACTGCTGCGTTTCCTACCAAAGGAGGGCCAGGAGAAGACGGATACCCTGCGGGAGAAGATGGACGCTGTGCCGGGTATCTCTCCAGAGCAGGCAGGTGCACTGAAGTCGAAGATGGATGCCCTTCAGGAGCAGATGGGTGCCCTGAAAGAGAGGACAGCCTTGCTGGAAATGGCATACAAGCTTTACTGCAAATTGTGTCCAGGCTACGGAATAGAAAAGAAGGCACGTGATCTTGCCGTGACCCTGAAGGTTCACCTGCAAGCTGTCCCACAGGAAGAAGGGGGTCGTCTGTGGGAGAAAGTGGCAGACTTTGAGGCCGTCCTTCAGGATACCTCTGTGGAGAAACTGATCGTGTTGGAAGAGAAAGTGAATGCGTGTATTAAGAAATTGCGTGTGTTGCAGAATAAACCGTGGGAGCCCTTGGAGATAGAGCTGGAAATCCTGAGGGAGAGTTTGCAATCCCTGGAGGATTCATCTCATAGAGAGCTGGACGAGCTGCAAGAAGAGCTGGATGAACTACAAAAAGACCTAGATTTCCTGCAGAGATGTACACATATGCCCTTTGATGGAATCATACTAGGTGCCCTGCAGAGGAAGGTGGATATCTTGCACAAGAAGATGAATGCCCTGCTCATGGTGGATGCCCCCCTTGTGGTGAATGATGAAAAGAGGTAAGTGGACAGAATACCAGTCTTGTTTACAAGGTTAAATGTGTTCAGGAAGTCTTTCGGGCTGCATAGGTCAACAGCAAGCTAGACTATTATTGCAGACTTGAGCAGTGTGAGGTTGACTTCCAACAAAATGAAGTACTCATATCTGATCATAACAGTTTCCTGTTTCAGATATGATGAAGTTCTCCATTGCCTTGTGGCGATTTCATATTCCACTTTCTGAGGCTGGATCTACACTACCATATAATCCAAATTATCAAACCGGATACTCCATATTATCTGTGTTGAATTGGATTACAGTATATGTCTATACTGCCATATCCAGTTCATAGCAGACAATCTGGATTTTATATGGCAGTGTAAATGGGGCTTGAAAAAGCTCCGATTTTGTCAAGTTTTTTTATTTCTCCAAAAGCAAAATTGAAGTTGAATGCCACTGTGTTGTTGAAGGCTTTCATGGCCGGAATCACTGGGTTGTGAGTTTTCTGGGCTGTATCGCAATGTTCAAGAAGCATTCTCTCCTGACGTTTTGCCCACATCTATGGCAGGCATCCTCAGAGGTCTCCTTCACCAATCCACGGCATCGGAAGGGATGAGCAGCCAACTTTGCAGACCCCTTGCATTCATGGACCTGCCTGTTGCTTTTTGTACTTACGGTGCACTGGGCAGCCCTTTCCCACTTTTCGCAGGGTCATGTTGATACTGGTCAGGGGAAGCCCATGAGGTGGAAGGCAGGCCAAGGGTCGCAGCTCCGAGTGAGCAGTTTGTTTATTATTTGCGGAAGGGGACTCAGGGCAGTCCACAGTGTTGGCAACAATTCAGTGCATTCTGGGTTTCCCCCTGAGGCCAGACTTCCCCTCCCACACTCCCTTTCCCTTTCCACAAATCCCCACATGGCCAGGCCATTGGATTGCAGCTCAGCATTTCTTCAGCTCTTCTTGCTGAGGGATTGTTTCATTCTGGGAAAGTGTTTGCCAGGCTTGGGTCTTGCTGGGCTTTTGGGCTTGGGGAATCCCTGCTTTTTTAGTGGCTCTCGGGTCAGTGTCTGGATGTGTTTTGCAGGAGGGACTTCTACATCCACTGGAAGCATCCAAATGCTTGATACAGTCCAGATGAATAACAGGGACTCAGGATGCCTTATTCAGCCTGTCCAGAGGAGTAACGCTGGCTCAGTTTCTATGGTTTGTATCTTAACCATTTAAGGCTCAGCTGTTAATGTATTCTGTAGAAACAGGCAATTGCCTTCAGTGCTTCCCAGGATTCCTGCCTTTACTGCTAGAGATCTGGGCTCATTCTCTAGAGCAATACCCGCTTAGTGGTATCTAATTTATCTAATTACAGCTAAGCTGTTTTCGAACTACTTAGGTAAACAGTGAGCAGACCTCACAGTCAGGTGCTCATGCCGACCCAGGGCTTTGAACTGGCAACCTTTTGATTGGTAGATCTTATAATTGGTGGTGATTTACCAGCTGTACTAAAGCCCATGCAAGTTCTGGCCTGCATTATGGCCCGGCAGGTGTCCTCTGAGCCCCCCTGGCAGCCCAGTTACACGGAAGAGGGTTAGGCACCTCCAGGCATGGGTTTGATTTCCACCCCAATTCTGCCAACTAGAATTCTGCCCCAAAACAGAATGGATTTCAAAGTGGAAACTCTACAATGATTTCAGTTGGGTGATGAAGATAATGTGTGCCAACTTTAATCCTGATCCATCAAGCCATGTGGGAGCCTTTGTGGTACAGAGAAGGCAACAAATGTGCATACAGTGTTCCCTCGCTACTTCGCAGTTAGCTTTATGCGGAGTTGCTGTTTTGTGGATTTTTTGGTAAATATTAATATATTACAACGGGCCTCAGAAAGGGAGGCTGGTGTCCGCTGTCTCCGCTTGCCCTCCTGTGCAGCTGCTCCTTCTCCCAGACCATCCCCAGGGCTCCTTGCCTGCCTCCCTGGCCTCTGCAAGACCCTGGCAGAGCCTCCAGAGCCACACAGGCAGCAGTAAGGTAAGAAAATCCACAAAGTAGTGACGCTAAAATAATGTATAAATATTGCTTCTCCACATTTATTCATTATATACATTAATTTGTGTGTATAAGACAGATATTCAGCTTGCATTGTTATAGTGAGACTTTAGCATTGTGCTTCGAGAGGTGCACTCACCCAGACCATTTTTGTATGCCATTTTTGAATTTCGTGGTTTGCTTTTACTACCAGTTTGTGTATATTGTGCAAGCAACCCTGCTTTGTGCTTTTGTGTATCTATTGTATAGGTTTGTCCTATTGGGTTTGGAACATGGCGACTGCTAGACCTAATTCATTTAACCAAGAGCAGGTTGACAGTATTATTCATGATTATGCCCTATTTGGGAATGGAACCGAGCCCCCCCCCCCCCCCACCAATAGTGTAGAGACATCTGACATCATTAAAAATTTACTGAACAAGGAGGATAGACTAGTCAAAGTACAGCTCAATGCCAATGCATTAGCTGAGTATGTGAGAAACCAGATGATCCCCAGAGGATTAAGGATTTTTTTACCCCCAGGTAACTATACATCAGATGATGACTTTGTAGCTAACTGGGAAGCAATTCTCTCCAAATGTTCATCCGATCTGATGGTACTTTTGATTCAAAGAGCCACCGTGGAATTGAATTCCCTTAAAATTGAGATTGCAAAGATAAAAGATGAATCTAAAGATTTTATAACTGCCGCAGAATTGGAAGAAATTAAGAAAAAATGCGATGCTGTACATCAGGACATCAGAAATAGAAAAATCAAAAAATATAAGAGAGACGTAGCAGATTATCAGTCCCATAAGATATATAGATGGCACTTACCACCGCCACTTAATCCTCCATCCAGAGCAGTCTCATTCTCCCGAGAATCTCTCAATTCTAATGACTCTAACCATTCTGCCCGTTCCAACAATTCTAATCACTCGAACAACTCTAACCAGTCTAATAATTCAAATGAAGAGCAAAATACTAACCACCAGGAACCCCCCAGGAATAATTACTTTCTAAGAAACAATAGAGGCAATAGGGGCCAATCCAACAGACCAGGAAATTTTCGGAGGGGCCGGGGGCGCTAAAGGAAGACCTAGTAGTTAATCTCTCCCAATACCAATTCTCGGCTTTTGAATTGAACACGCTCAACAAAGGTCTTTCCTTTGTTGGCACCCCCAGATATTCGGACTTAGACATCAGACGCGACCTCGCCCAACTTTTTCGCAATATTAGACTTAGGGAATTTTTCCAGTCCAGCACTCCTGCTTCCACTACAGCTCCTAGCAAATTTTACATTAAGAGTAATTTTACTCCCCATACAATTTCCTCCACCATTCGCACCTTCGAACAAACTGTAATCAAAGAAGTCCAAAAAATAAACCATACTTCTGACAGATGCCATCCGAACCTGTCAGATCAAGAGTCGGCCACCCTTAGAAAATTGAGCAACCATCCTCAAATCATATTTAAATCGGCCGACAAGGGAGGAGCAATAGTATGCCTCGACACTGTGGACTACATCACTGAGGCCTACTCTCAGTTGAACAATACACGTTATTACGAACCCTTATCCAATGATCCCACCCTCAAATACTCCAAAATGATACGCAATATTGTCCATCACGCCGAGACCATGGGCTTTATTGACGCCAAACTTGCAAAATATCTGTTCAATACTTCCCCCAGAACCCCAGTACTATACTTACTGCCAAAAATTCATAAATCTAAACGCCCGGGAGACCAATAATCTCGGCCAACTCTGGCCTATTGGAACCCCTCTCCAAATACCTTGACCATATTCTTCAGCCCTACACATCCAAGGCCCCCACCTTTATCAAAGATACTACTCATTTCATTAACATTATCAAAATTTTTCCCATGGAACAGGGCGACCTCCTCGTCACCGCGGACGTGGAGTCACTCTACACTAATATCCCTACAGACCAAGCAAGACACATCATAGCCAACATCTTGGATTCCCGTACAGATCCCGATAATCCTCCTACCAACTTTATTTTGGAATTATATGATTGTGTCACTGAATATAATTATTTCTCATTTGATGGTAACTACTACTTACAACGCCACGAGGTATCTATGGGGACCGCTGTGGCCCCCACTATTGCCATACTATTCATGAATCATCTAGAACGTACACATTTGACAACAGGCCCCATGTCCAGATTTATACGCGGCTATTGGCGGTATATAGATGATGTAATGATCGTATTACACCATAATGTCAACATTTCTGATTTCAGTAAATGGCTCAACTCATGGCACTCCAGCATACGCTTCTCGATACAGTCGAGCACCACCTCTGTCAATTTTTTAGATCTCACGGTGTTTAACAATAACCAAAAATTGAAAGTTCGCAATTTTCATAAAAAAAACAGATAGAAATTCTTTGCTTGACTATCGGAGTTTCCATGCATTCTCACTTAAACAAAATCTTCCTTATAGCCAATTCATTAGAGTCAAGAGAAATTCATCCTTTCAATCAGACTATGCGCAAGAGATTTCACAACTTGAGAACAACTTACGTGCCCGCCATTACCCTGAATCTGTGATACATAAGTGCAAATCCAAAGCAGACCATATATCCAGGAACACCTTATGAAGACCATGCCAAAAAACCCCCACAACAGAGTCATTTGGCCCCTCACATTAACTAAACATTCCAACCAAATTCAGAAGATTGTTAACAAATTTTGGCCCATGATCTCATCTATATCAGGCCTTCAAGAGCCTCCATTACTGGCCTACAAAAGAACCAAAAATATTAAAGACATGCTCATAAAATCTACTTACCAATCCACAAGACCAGAGCAGTGTCAAAATCCTGGCACCAAACCATGCGCCAGATGCAGCAAGCAGATTAATAGGTCTACCATCATCTAGAATAAAACCACCTCCAGAAACCTTATACTGCGTGATGAGATCACGTGTGCCACATCCGGAATAGTGTACTGTCTAGAATGTTCTTGCGGGTACCACTATGTAGGTGAATCTTCTAGAATGTTGAGGACAAGAATTCTGGAACACAAATCCGGAATCCGTTGCCATTCCCAAGATTCCACATTATATAACCATTTCTTGGAAAAGAAACATTCCCCTGACTCTTTTACTGTATATGGATTGGAAAGGGTTAAATTGAATCCTCATGGCAACCTAGAGAGGGCCTTGTTACAAGCAGAATGCAAATGGATCTTACTCCTCTCCAGCGAGTCCCCAGCTGGCCTCAATGATCAATTAAGCATTCCCCATCTTCTTACCTAATCACCTGCTCTTCTCATCTAAATCCTATAAATCTTTCCCTTTCTCCTGTCCCAATTGCTGAATCCAGCCTTACAGGATCCTTTCATTTGTGAGGCCCTGGTGAAATCCCCCCACGGTATGTATGTGGACAGGAAGCCTATGTTCCTCCTTAGCTTGCCTTTTAGTTATGCTAACCCACGCATTATATTGCTTATCTTAGGAATGCTCCGCTGCTTGACACTTGTGTAGCCACTCTACAATTGCCCTGAAGAAGCAGAAACCCGCGAAACGGCAAAACGCTATGGTGCTAAGACACTTTAAGCCGTTGGCAAGGCTTCCACTACTTGTGTGAAGCTTCATTGCCCTGTGTGCTTCACTACACTGGCAGAGGTTCCCCGCCACGACGAGGAAACCTTGCGCCATCCTTGCGACGAGATTTTCGTTTGCAGCAGCTTGCGACGCTTTACTTTGCTTTACTTTGCTTTACGGCTATGAGCCTGTTGAATCCCGGGACCCCGCGGTTCGCCACCTCGCGTGTCCCGTGCCCTGAGTGAGTACCTACACAGAGTTTTTGGATCCCCAACCTTAAGTGTAGGCCCAGGACACCTCAAAACACTGACTGTGTCCCACCTCCCGCTAAAAGCAAAACAAACTTTCCCGCTACGATCGCCGGAGAAGCTTGACCGCTTTGCATTCCCAGGCAGTTGCCTGTTTGTTTGCATTCACTAAACACACCCAAGGGCACTAGCACTTGTATCTGAATGCGATATAGGTATAATATGTGTTGACCTAATGTTTTAATTGTGTACTATTCATATTGCATATGCATATTAATTCTGTTTATTACTTCATGTGGATGTATACCATATGTTTTGCACTCCATCCATCAGCTTGTGCTCTCACGTTATATGCTATGTGTTTTGAACTATGTACCCATGTAATACTTATATTGTAATTGCATACCAGTGTGTTTTTGATAAATGTTTTGAATATATTCACCTTGCTTCTCCACATTTATTCATTATATACATTAATTTGTGTGTATAAGACAGATATTCAGCTTGCATTGTTATAGTGAGACTTTAGCATTGTGCTTCGAGAGGTGCACTCACCCAGACCATTTTTGTATGCCATTTTTGAATTTCGTGGTTTGCTTTTAGTACCAGTTTGTGTATATTGTGCAAGCAACCCTGCTTTGTACTTTTGTGTATCAGCTGCTCCTTCTCCCAGACCATCCCCAGGGCTCCTTGCCTGCCTCCCTGGCCTCTGGAAGACCCCGGCAGAGCCTCCAGAGCCACACAGGCAGCAGTAAGGAAGCGCGGGTAAGAAAATCCGCAAAGTAGGGACGCTAAAATAATGTATAAATATTAAAATAATATGGTGTCTCTACTTTGCAGATTTTCACTTATCGCAGGTGGTCTTGGAATGGAACACCCACGATAGGTGAGGGAACACTGTACATACTTGAACATCATTTTGGGTCCTGTGGTGAAGTTGGGAAGTATCTTTAACTTTTCCGAATCAGTTTTGAATGCCACTATTTGCACTTCTTTTCAACAGGGACATGTTCCAGGTCCTGCTGTCACCAACTCCCTGAATATGATAAGATCTCAAAATAGCCGGCTCTCTTGTTCTTCATCAGCCATGTGTGCCTTGCTATGAGTTTTCTGCATCCACTGTGGTTGACATACCACCTGCCCAGCCCCAAATCCCATTGGGTGTTTAAAATAATCTTTATTGATTTTTTTTAAACAATAGTGCACAAAGAAAATGAAATAGGGGTGGGGAAAGGGGGGGGGAAGGGGAAAAAAGACAGGAGGGAAGTAAAATAAACTTAAAATGAGCTCCCGATCTTGCTCGTCGTTTTCTGGTTGTTATCTTCTGTAAGCCCTGCCCACTCCCCTTAAGTATATATAGCCAGTGTGAGGGGTTGCCACCTCAGATCCTTTACTTCACCGCAAAAGCAGCTTGAAGGACTGAGGCATGACAACAGCGGGGAGGATGGACGGGGATGTACGAATTCACAGGTGACCACTCAGGGAACTACGGTTACAGGTAAGCAACCAATAATTCCCCGTCGTGGTCCCTGTGAATACGTACATATGATAATAGACTAGCGAACTAATAATATGGCTGGTGGGCGCCATGCCACTGCAGAGAAGAGGACTGCTCTGATAAAGAAATATCGTATGACATCAGGTATCAAGCCTGTTTTGCATAATGAAGATGAGCAGAGTAGACCAAGTATCTATCCCACAGAGATCTTGCTCAAAAAAGCCCCTCAGAAAGTCAGTGGAGGTACTGCAGGTTTAGTGGAATGGTCTTCAACCTGTCAGGTAAAATAAGACCAGCCCTGGTAAAAACAGACGAGTCATCGAGATGACTGAACAAGACAATCACTGCGGAAGTACGGGAGGCCACTGGCATCCTTTCAGAAGTCTAGAAATTGCGTAGGAGACTTCCCGAGTCCTGTTGCCCTATGAACAGCAAGGGTCAAGCCCTCCTAACCTTCAATGCAAGTAGAGGGTTAGCAAGCAGACGTCCTACGAGTACGCATCACAACCTTGTCTCAGTGAATAATAATGTACGTCACGTGCCCAGAACGAAGTGAAGATTATTCACACAATACAGCATAGAGTTTAGAAGATGTTCCCCTAAGCCAGTGGTTCTCAATCTGTGGGTCCCCAGGTGTTTTGGCCTACAACTCCCAGAAATCCCAGCTAGTTTACCAGCTGCTAGGATTTCTGGGAGTTGAAGGCCAAAACATCTGGGGACCCACAGGTTGAGAACCACTGCCCTAAGCGAACACGCCCACAGAAGCTAAAATCAAAAGTAAAGCGTAATCAAGGGGAAAGCACTATCTCCAACGCAAAGACGAGGGAAAGAGGGTAAACTTCATTATTATAAACACTCGCCGAAAAACCCAAATAGGCAGTCTGAGGAATATGATGGAATGAAATCACTCCCAAACAAGAATGGGGGTACAGACCGTATTGCCCACTTGTAAACTGGACACCATCCGATTGTCAAGGGAATCAGCAAAGGAACACAGGGAGGAAGCTCCTCGAGAAACCTGTAGTTGGTTTAAGGGCTGAAAAGGGAGAAGGAGACAATGTCATCTGTCACAACTAGATCTATCTCCAAATTGTAGCACTATAAAGAACATGAAATTATGTGCACTGAGTGCCGGACTGACCGTACATGAATGTAGATCGTGTCTTACCATAGTGGCCAATTAACGTATTTTTGCCTACAGAGACAGCCCTCACAAGAGGGTCCGAAGGGCAAAACACCCAGACCTTGCTGAGATGGAACGGCCATCAAGAGGACGACACACCTGTTATGGATTTGAGGAATGTATGAGAAACGTCCTTGCGGCAAATGAGAACTTGCCCTTACGGTCGCAGCTGGAGCCATGCACAAGGCATTGTGGTCCTAGGTGACCCTTGCAGACCTAGTGGCTGGAGAAATACTGTATAGAACGTATGAGAAGGAAGTAGGATTTTGATTTAGGTAATAGCAGCCTGCCCTCAATATGGAGATATTGACTATAGAAAAAAACGTATCATCCGAACGTGGGAGAACGGAAGGATCGGTTGATGTCTTCTTCATCTGGAAAATGATGTTAGTCATAGTTCTTCCTAGGTACTCTGGAGCAACAGGAGAAAAACAACAGAAGGATGCTGAAGGATACAAGTGGCCACCGCTTTTCGTCTGTCGCGGCGGCAAACAACTTGCCTGTCCCTTCAGCCCTGTGTTTGGCGAATTCTTCCTGCAACTTGGTGAGACCGACGGCCTTGGCCTGGAAAGCCCTGGAAGGCACTGTTGCTCAGAGGATAGGAGATCGAAATATGGCGGGATTTCTATCTTGAAATTTTTCTTAAATGTGCTAAAATGAGTCTGTGCCAGTGCAGAGGGCGCCTGGTGGCGCCTCCGCTAATGAATGGAGCTGCAGATGCACTGGCTGTGTTTTGGGCGCAAGAGCGCGGACTGCAGGTCAAGAGCTGCATCTGCAGCTCCATTCATTAGCGGAGGCGCCAGCAGGGCGCCCTCTGCACTGGCACAGACTCTGGGGCCACAGCTAAGCGGAATTGATGGCGGCCCCTCTTGCCTCCCCCACCTTCGGATCCATATTGACTGCCCTGTGGAGTCGATAATGAAGGGATCAATAGACACCGCTCTGGTGGAAAGGTAGTGGAGCTCCATGCAGTCATGGCTGTGACCGTTCATGGCTGTAGCTGCTGCACATGGCCCGCAAAACAAGCCGTGGCAGAAACGCCTCCAACGTCGGTCGGTACCATGTTCATATCCCATCCAAGAACTCGGGGCACGTGGGGATAGCCTCTACAACTGTCGGCCTACAGAGACAGAACGCGGCGTCAGACATGGGAGGGGCGCCTCCGGTATCGTATGGCCATGTTTGGGGCCGCAGATCCGCTCGCAGGGCCTCCGGCATGACCCCTGCTGAAATCTTTAAAGAGGGAGGACCTGAGCTGACACAACAACTCCATCAATCCATTGAAAAAGTATGGGTGACCAAGAAAATCGCAGCAGACTTCAAGGATGTCACCGTATTATCACCTTTTTCAAAAATAGGGAAAGAACAGACTGCGGAAAATATTGAGATCATTATCTTTCTTCTAACCTCTTCTGGGAAAATCCTTGCAAGTGTCCATACAACCCGCCTTCCACCTGCCTCAGAAGAGACCCTCCCAGGATCCCAGAACAGCTTCTGCCCCTCCAGAGGAACAGTGGACATGATCTTCACTGCACAACAGCTCCAAGAGAAATGTAGGGAACGAACGCAACCTCTATACATCGTATTCATTGACCTTGCAAAGACATTCGACACATTGAATTGCAGTGCTCTTTGGACCATCCTCCAAAATATTGGATGCCCTGACAAATTTGTGAACATCCTGGGGCTCCTATACGGTGTCATGATGGCAACAGTCTTGACAGCAGTGGCTCCCAAGGTGATCCATTTAAGGTGGAATCAGGTGTCAAAACCTTATCTTCCATCTTCATTGTTATGGTACTTCATCTTGTTGATGGGAAGCTCCCACCAGATTGGAAATCATCTATCGGACAGATGGCAAGCTATTTAACTTCAGCAGACTGAAAGCCAAAACCAAGGTCACAACAACATCTGTTATTGAACTCCAACATACCAATGATAATGTAGCCTGCACATTCAGAAGAAGACCTAAAACTCGCTCTAAACACCGTTGCAGAAGCATACAAGAAGTTTGCCTGTTGACCATTTCCGCTCCCTTGGCAGCCAACTCTCCACAAAAGTCAACATTGACACTGAAATACAACACCGCCTGAGCTCTGCGAGTGCAGCATTTTTCCGAATGAAGCAGAGACATCCGTAGGGAGACCAAGGTGCTTGTTTATAAAGCTATTGGCCTCCCAACCCTGCTATACACCTGCGAAACACGGACTGTCTACAGACGTCACATTCAACTCCTGGAACGAGTCCATCAGCGTTGCCTCTGAAAAATCCTGAAAATCTCTTGGAAAGACAGGCGGACAAATGTCAGCGTGCTGGAAGTAACAAGGACCACCAGCACGGAAGCGATATTCCTACGCCATCAACTCTGCTGCACTTGCCACATTGTCCGAATGCCCGATCACCGTCTCCCAAAACAGTTACCATGCTCCCAACTTAAGAACAATGGAATATTGGTGGACAGGAAAAGAGATTTAAAGATGGGCTTAAAGCTCACCTCAAAAACTGGGGCGTAGACTCTGAGAACTGGGAAGCCCTGGCCCTTGAGCTAACTGGAGGTCAGCTATGACCAGCAGTTCTGTGGAATTTGAAGAGGCACGAATGGAGGGCGAAAGGGAGAAACGTGCCAAGAGGAAGACACATCAAGCTAACTGCCTTCCACCTGGAAACTAATGTCCTAACTGGAAGAACATGCGGGTCAAGAATAGGGCTCCACAGTCACCTACATATCCATCGCCAAGACATGACACCTGGAAGCCCATCATATTCGGACAGCGAGGGATCGCTTAAGTAAAAGTACAGAAGATACTCAAGCAATGCTGCTATGTGATAAACAATGTTTTCCAATTACTTGTATGCTACTTTTGTATATATTTTAGATAAATTTTGGACATAACAGTACAGATTGAGTGTCTCCTCGAGTGGCTGAGATAGTGACTCCTTTGCTTTTAATTTATACAACTTTTATTCCATGCACAAAATTATCTTTTGAAGTTGTATAAAATCACTTTCAGGCCATGTGCATAATATATATATGGAAAGTAAATTGATTTTATGTTTGGTCTTAGATCAATCTCCAAAGTTTGTCATGATGCATGTACATGCAAATACATGCATTCCAACTGTTTTTGGGGTGTGTGTGTGTGTGTGTGGGGGGGGGGAATTCAAAATTCAAAAGACTTTCAGTCCCAAACGTTTCCGTGCACTTTATTCTTTGGCTCTATCCTCTAAATCAGTGTTTCTCAACCTTCCTAATGCCATGACCCCTGAATACATTTCCTCACGTTGTGGTGACCCCAACCATTAAAAAAATTGTTGCTACTTCATAACTGTAATTTTGCTACTGTTATGAATCAAAATGTAAATATCTGTTATGCAGGATCTATTCTCATTCACTGGACCAAATTTGGCACAAATGTCTGATACACCCAAATTTGAATACGGGGGGGGGGGGGGGACATGACTGATTTTGTCATTTGGGCTTGTGGTTTATGGAAGCTATAGTTCACTTACAATCAAAGAGCTTTCTGAACTCCACCAATGATGGAATTGAACAAGTCTTGGCACACAGAACTGCCATGACCAACAGAAAATACTAGGAGGGTTTGGTGGCATTGACCTTGAGTTTTGGAGTTGAGGTCCACCTACATCCAGAGAGCACTGTGGACTCAAACAATGATGGATTTGGACCAAACTGGGCATGAATACTCAATATGCCCAAATGTGAATACTGGTGGAGTTTGGGGAAAACAGACCTTGGCATTTGAGAGTTGTAGTTGCTGGGATTTATAGTTCACAATCAAAGAGCATTCTGAATCCCACCAACGACAGAATTGGGCCAAACTTCTCACACAAAACCTCCATGACCAACATAAAAGTGTTATTGATGGTCTTTGGCGACCCTCTGAGACTTCCTCCGACGACCCCCAGGGGTCCCGACCCCCAGGTTGAGAAACACTGCTCTAAATTGTTGTTGTACCAATCTGGCCACCTGTGACGAGAAATTGAATTTTATTATTGGTTGTTGGTTTTGATGTCTGTTTTTACATACCATTATGGTGTTGTTTACTTTGTTTTATACTGTTATGCATTTTAATGTGCTATATTTTCATTTTTTTATTATGTTTGGCCCCATGGAAGCCGTCCCAAGTCCCTTTGAGGAGATGGAGGCGGGGTACAAAAAAGAAAGTTGTTGTTGTTGTTACTACTACTACTACTACTACTACTACTA